>PVJO010010644.1:0-63257 GCA_004026905.1 Hystrix cristata
CACCCCTGCAACCAAAGCCCCTAGAAAGCTGCCCGTGCTCCACCCACGAGGGCTTCTGTGCGTCCCTCAGAGGGACCCGCCGGTCACCTGCAGGGCCCCAGAGTGGGGTGCTGTCCCACGGTCTCCCCAGTCCTCTCTGCTGACAGGTTGCCCTACTGCGGCTTTGAATCCAGGGTGAGGGGCCCCGGAGAAGGGCACAGTTCCCTCTACTCTCATTCTTCCAAGCCGCCTCCAAGAAACTGTCCCTCTCCTTCCTGGTTACAGGACAAATTACCCTGGTAAGTCGGCAGGTGCCAACAAATCCAGGTGGGCGGGAGAAAACAGCAACTAGGTGATTTGCTTCTGCTAAGTGGCCAAGGCAGGATTTGAACCCCCGTCCTGCGCCCTCCTGCATGATGCCACTGTTACCAGACTGCCCCACCACCCCTGGACACCTGGGTCTTTCTGGGCCCTCCAGCTCCAATGTCCTTCCTCCAGCCTAACGTGGTCCAGCCCAGATCTTGCCAAGGTGAGTCTCGTCCAAGTTCCCAAGGTTCCGGGAGGAGGGAGCGGTCGGGGAAGGCCAGATGCCCGCTTCCTTCTGAGGAAGAGTCTGCTGGGTCTCTCTCTGAGGGAGGGTCAGACACAGAGGTGGGCCCCCCTCACCCACCCTGCCCTGTAGCCTGAGCACTCAGTAGGAGGCCTAGCGGGGGACCTGCCAGCCCCCCCCCCGCCCCCTGCATGCCGGGCCCTGGGACAGATCCTGACCCCTGGCCTTGAAGCTCCAAGGCCTGAGCCCCGCATCTGATCCGAGACCACGATAGAGGATCTCTCATGCCTGGGGCTGAGGAGTGATTCGAGTTGGGGGCGGACAGCAGAGCAGGATCCAGGCTGCAATTAAAATTCCCCTCCTGGGTAATTCCCAGGCCTCCAAGGGCTGTTTCCATGGTGAGGGAGGCTGGGCCCAAAAAAACAGACTCCTGGCAGGGCTGGGCACCCTCCTCTGCTCCTGCCCACAGAAGCCTCAACTGGACATGACAGCCCAGCTCGGGGCCTGGCAAGGGAAAGGCTGATGTCTGCGACGGTCTTGGTGTGAGGCCTGTGGACAGATGCCCAAGTAGGGATCGGGAGGGGTCCCAGGAGCAACTCAGCGGGCTCTCCTGGGACTGCAGCAGCCACCGGGGCCCTGGCCCGGACCCTACAGGTTACCTGGGCCAGCCAGAGACTCCAGTCTGGCCTCTTTGCCAGGGCAGGGAGACATCGCAAGCCCTCTGGCAGCGTGAGCCTTGTCTGGGGAACACCATCCAACCCCACGGTGCCCTAGCCGCTGCCAGGCCCTCCCAAGGCCCTCACTGGCCTGCCCTTTCCTGGCCTGCCTCCTGCCACCTCAGCCCACCCCAGCATCTGCATCGCTCACTCCTGCCCATAGGCCCCTAGCCACCCCACCACCACTACTTGCCACAGCCTGGCTGGGGCTAAGAAGGCTGCAGGCCTTCCTGGCATGTGCCCAGCAGGGCAGGCATCAGAAGTGGCCAGCCAGGAGACAGAAAGAGAGGCAAGACTGTCCCTGAGGAATCCCGGGGCCCAGCAGGCCACCCAGACCAACCTGGAAAGCCAGCACCCCGAAACCCCACCCGGGGTTGGAGCTGCCTAGGAGGGGAGAGTGGTTCCGTGGGATCCTCAACAGACATGCCACATATAGGTCCACAGGTCCTCACCCCGGGAGGGGAGAGAAGAGGCACACAATGGCCGCTTCCCTTCTGTTCCCTTCTGTTCCTGTCCCCATTTCTGACCAGCCCTAGCCTCTCAGTTCCCAGGTGTCCGCTCAGAGGCACCATCTGCTGGCAGCCCAGGCCTGTCAGTATACTGTGGGCGGTGTCCTCTGGGATCCCCTGACCAGTGCCACTCTGGGGAAGGAAAGGGAGTAGGTGTCCACCAGATATGGCCAGCTCTTGATCTCCTCCCACTGGGTGGCATAGCCCTCATCCTCAGCACCACATCTGCTGTCTCTTGGAACTCAGACAAGGAACAATGTGACAGTTCTCTGACCCGGACTTTGCACTTTGACCTTCTGGGTCTGTCTCTGTGGTTAAAGAGGATATAGCAGGTGAGTGTGCAGTGGGGGTGGGAGGAAAAGAAAAAGGAAAGGGAGGGGAAGGGAGGGGAGAGGAGGAGAAGAGAGGGGAAGGGAAGGGAAGGGAAGAAGGAAAAAGAGGGGAGGGGAGTGGAAGGGGAAGGGGAGGGAGGAGAAAGGCTGAAGAGCCCAAGCCAGACAGGAGAAAGCACACCACCAGAGATGTATTTATAAGAATTCTTATATGCTGTGTGCCTGGCACCGCACTGGGTATTTGCATTGTCCTCACAACAGCCCCATGAGTCTGTTCCAATATTATCCCCATTTTAAAGAGAAAGACACTGAAGTAGGATAATAAAAGTCAGCATAATGGTAACTTCTTCACTGGGGTATTGAGTAGAAGAAGCATAAGGGAACTTCCGGAGCAATACAGAAGACCTCTATTTGCATCCGGGTGGTGGTCACGTGGGTATGTACACATGCAAATATGCATTACACTGTTACTGAAGAGTTCTGCATTTTGCTCTCTATACATTTCAGTAAAAAATAAAAATGGTGTCGCAGCCATAGACTGGAATGTTACTCAGCCCTGATGAAAGAATGAGGAAGCTCTCGGTATACTAATATAGGTCTCCAGGAAACTCTGTTAAATGAAAAAGAACAATGTGCAAAACATTATTTTGGAGATAGTATACAAACACATATTTTAAAATGCTACCTATACACATCTGCTTGTGTGCATCTATTACCTCCAGAGAGACTCGTGGAAACCACAGCTGCCTCTCAGGAAAGAAGCCGCATGGCCAGAGACAGAGGCTGGAGGGAAACTTTCCACAATGTAGCCTTTTCTTCACCCACAGGAGCCTATTGCTTATTCAGACATGAAGTGAAATTAAAACAAACTATACACGTGCCTGAGTCACTGATTCCCAAGCCATTATGTCAATTGCTTCAGTGTGTTTAGTTGCAAAACAAACGGTCCCTCTCCACTCTCCTGCCATCTGCAACCTGCATCCCTTCCTCAAACCCGGATGGACTGCGGCTGGCGGTGGCCGCCCCACTGGGGAAAGCTCGTGGCTAGGCTCCACCACGGTCCCATCGGGCAGCCACTGTGGCCTGGGAGCCGGTGGCCTGAGCCAAGGATGAAGGGGTTGAGAAGCCGCAGACCTCCCAGCGCTGAGCCTCACTTGGGACCCCGGATGGGGTGGGTGCTGTAGGATGGCTGACAGCTTATGACAGCTCATCCGGGTCCTCCAGCTGAGGGTGGCTTCCCAGGTTGCCACCCAGCCCAGTGACCCCTACCCAACTGTCTCTGCCTCCTACACTCAACCTGCACAGTGTCTGCAGGCAAACCCAGCCAGGCCTGGGCCAGAGGAAGACCACACACACAGAGATACCTGCAGAAAGCCCTGCTCGGCTAGGGGCAACGCTCCGCAAAGGAATGCAAGGTTTTCATTGACTACCGCTGAGCATGTGGTGTCTCAAAAAGATCCAGTTTAGTTGAAGGTCCTAAGTTCAAATCACTGTTCCGCCATTTCCTGGCCTTTGGACCTCAGGCAAGTAGCTTCATCTCATCTGTTTGCACCCCAGTTTTCTCCTGCACAAAATGAAAACAGTGACACCTACCTGTTGGGATGATCCAAGGGAAGCTGAGACACTGATGACCCTAAGCCCTGAGTTTCACGCGTAGTAGGTCCAACTTAAAAAGAAACCACAGGAGAAAGAGTATGCGCTGGAGTGGTATTTATTAGAACACAGCGCCGGGCCACCCTGAGGACCACATCTGAGCAGAGTATTTTAACAATTTATGAAGCGCTGCGGGACCTCCCAGGAGGGGTGACCAAGGGCCAGTCCCTGCCTTGGCCAGGGCACCAGGTCCCTCCCAGAATCCCCTGCACGAGGGTCATCAGCGCCCCAGGACATCTCTCAAAGGGCCGGGAAATCTGGTGTCCAGGTCTCAGGCCTAGAGGTATCATGGCTCCTAAGGCCAAAGCCATCTCCAAGCACCTGAGAGCTCCCAGAGAAAGGGCTTCAGGACCAAGGAGGGCAGGGTCAGCCTCCTCTATCTCATCACACAGGCCCCCCAGGCCTGCCACAGCTCTCAGACCCAGGATGGCACCGCCAGTCTGGCTGGAAGCCGAGTGGCGCTGGACCACTCAGTCGCTGGACCTCCGAGCTGTGTTTCAGCTGTGTTGCCGTCTGGTCACGGGCAGCAGCACCATCTCCCTGCCTCACAGAGGCGGCCCTGGGTGTCTGCGGCCCTCACCAGCAACCCGAGGATCAGCCCAGAGCCGGGGTCTTAGGGTGGGTGCAGGAGAGGGAACCATAAACCAGCAGCAGCCCGCCCTGAGGGAGCCTCACGCCCATGTGCGGGGCGGCGGCTTACCTCACAAAGACAAGGCGAAGGCCACACTGTGACAAATTCCGGAAGCAAGGGAGAACTGAACATGCAGCTGCCAGCTCCCGGGGCACAGGTCTGCACCTGTCACCCTCGGGGCAGCAGAGAGGAGGGAGAGGCGAGGTCAGTACTCACACCTCTGCATCTCAGGTGAGCAGCCGAAGGTCCGAGAGGCAGTCAGCTCCCATCCGAGCTCAGTGCCCAGGGTCGGCTGGCACAGGACAGGCCTGTAGCTGACCTGGCCAGGTTCAGTCTCCTTCTGTGTAGCTGGCAAGCCTCCTACCACCCAGGGTCAGTCCTTGGCAGGGACAAACTGTACATGGGCCCTTCTCTGGGGTGATCCAGTCTCCCCAGACTCTAAATCCCCCCTCTCTCACCCACCCAGCCCTGTTCCAATTCATACCAGATATGCTGTCACCAAAGGTCTCTGTTAGGCTTCATCCATTCATGTTGTCTCTGTCTGTGTCCAAAGTGATTCAACTAGTGTTGCTCAGCTATTTTCAAAACGGACCCAGAACATGGTTGCTCTAGAAGGTCTCTGCCCAGTAATGCTTGACCTGTCCCCCTCCAAAGGACAAGATATCATCTGATGGGGCAAACTGCAGCCTTGAGGGGCCTGGCCAAGCTGCAGGGTAGCAAAGAGACACGGCTCTAGGATAGCCAGGTGCCCAGTGGCTCCCCAGGCTGCCCCTCAGGACAGCAGCAGCCAGGGCTGTCAGAGAGCCAGAGGCTGCAGGCCAGGATGTGAAGGTGGAGAGACGGTTGGACAGCTCTAGACCTGGGCCAGAGCAAGGAGGCTGGATCTAGGACCCAACGTAAGAGCACTGGAAAAAGGTCATTATGGAAAGGTTTCTCCAGACACTAAATCAACCAGCTGGTAGCAGGGAGCCCCGCCTCCTCCACTGCCCAACTCCTGGCGAGCAGGGCAGCAACAGCACCTCTGAAGCACCTCTGGGGAGGAAGGGTTTCGGCCACAACACAAGACCAACCTTCTGACTGTGCCGTGAACGGGGCCTGCTCAACAAGCAGCTTTAACCCAGGACCCCGCAGCCAGGAGATCCAGGTGCTCAGTAAAACATGTCAGAGAGTAGTAACAAGCACAGGAGATGCCCTCCAAACCACCAGCTATTATTATCAGTGTCATTGTTAGTACTATAGCTTCAAGACTGCCTAAAAACAGACTTCTTTCAGCTTCTGCTCTCTTCCCTCCAAAAGTTGACCGCCTCTCCACCATAACATATTTGTTTGATCTTGCAATTAAAAAAAAGAAGAAAACATCTGAACTCTTGGAAGGAGAAAAGGAACGCCAGGCTTTGCTTGGAAACACAGAGCCTTTAGACCAGGAGGTGCTAGAAGAGGAAGTAGGGGACCTGCACCCCCAGGGAGCCTATGAGCAGCGGGTAAGGGCTGGAGGCAGACCGTGGGGACCTGCACAGAGGCTGGCTCAGATGGAGAGGGTACAAGAAGGACTAGACAGAAGCTAGGGGACCAATCAAAGCAGGACAGGACACAAAGGCACACACAGTGCTCCGGGCAGAGGCCCATTTCAAAGCTGTGTTAGGAGGAGGGAAAAAGAAAACATGAACCTTGACACCAGGCAGACTTTCTGTCCCGCAGATTATCAGCAAGACACCCAGCAAGGGTCTGAGCACACTGGGGCTCCAGCCTGCTGGGACCCCAGAGCCACGCCAGCTCCCCCAGCCACCCTCCAGCCCCTTCTGTCCTGTCCCCTCTGGGCAGGGCTGAGCTCCAAGGGCACATGCCTGAGGCAGGGCAGGGCTGCCTCCAGCTCCGATGGCTCCCAGTCTCACACTGTAGGACAGTCCGGCGACCTTGGGGGCTGCTGAGTGGCCCATGATTTCCCAGAAGGCCAAATTCAAACAAAGTCCCACTTAACATACCAAGCCGCCCAGGCTTCATATGTACCTGCCTTTCCCCTGAACAAGGCATCTGCAAACCATGCCCTCCACCTGCCTTGAACAGTCTGGCTCTCAAAAGGGTTTTGGGGCCCTCTTGTGAACCTGGACTGGTTTGCTGCTGCTGTAGGCCTGCCTCTGGCTCTGGGTGACAGCTGAATCCCTGCCCTCTGGATGGTGCCCAGGTCACCCTCAACTCGCGTGACCCCAGGCACCACATCCGGCCAGCTCCAGCCCACTTTCCCACCACCTCACCCCATCTTTTGGGGAGCAGCTACTCACCTGTGACCTCCCCACATGCCTTGGCACAGCCCTGCTCCCTGTGAACATGGAATCCATTGTGTTTTACATCCCACCCACTGCCATTCTGTGCCTTTACCTGCCTTCATATGTACCTGCCTTTCCCCTAGATCAGGAGCCCTTCATTCCTCTCTGAAAGCTCCGGGCATAGCTCAAGGCCAGACTCAAAACTGGGGGTCACTAACTAGTCACCAAATGAATCATGGAAGTGGTCATACTACCCTAGGTAGACAGAACTCAACAAGTCGACTGACCCCAAAGCAGGACACCGGAAACTTAGACTGTGGCCTGGACCACTCAGTCCTTTCACATGCAATCAGAGAGCAAAGACCAGCCTCCACCTTTTGTATGGAAAACCCTAGCCTGAGCCTTGGAGGGAGAGATCGCACCCGCGGCCCAAGACAGAGCTCTATGCATGGGACTGCCAGTAAGCCTGCCTGGCTGCTCACCATGCCACCCAGCACCCACTTCCCTTCAGGGAGAAAGAAGCGCCACGGAGCCAGGCGCCAGAGTGTCTTACTGGCCCACTGAGGCCCCAGCTAAGCCCGCACAAGTTCCGGGTTCCTGTGCATCTCTGGCTCGCCCATGCTGCCCACCGTGTCTCCCAGCCTGCCTGCGGGAAGCTGCCCTGTGGGGCCCCTGACTGTACCCCAAAGACAGAACCCAGAAGGAGAAGGAGCGGAACCCCTCCAGAGGGTCCAGAGGGCCCAATCTGGCTGTGAGTGTGGCCCACCCTGCGCTGCAGAATGACAGAAACCACCAGGATCAGCTTCAGCGGAGGCTCCAGGAGTCTCCCCAGAGGAACAACTGAGAAGGGTCCTGTGCCCGGGCAGGAAGCGAACTACACAAAGTTTGCGGCTTGGAGTCACAGTCCTGCGCTGTGGAAGTCGCTCTCCCGGAGCCAGGCCAGGACACGAAGCACACACTGTGTGGCAGGTGCTGTGCTCTAGGAGGGCAGGAGCCACGGGCGACTTGCTCCGCTCGTAGCCGAAGGCCACACAGGCTGGCTCGGGTCAGAGGCTGATGTGGCCGCCACCCGTGTGTTCTAGTAACTGACAGTGAGTGGGAGGAAGATTTTGTAGGCACACGGAAAAGTGTTCAGCTTTACCAAATGCCAGATCTAGCAGCATTCGGGAGAAACCTAGAAGAGCCTCATCCCTCCTCAGGTGGGGAGATCACCGAGCTACATTATTTTGTTAAACTTTGTAAAGCACTTTTGTATCTATTGCCAGATCTGTGAAAACAAGACACTTGGCACCTTTATTCTGGAGCTTAATAAACAGGTTCGGAGAAACAGAAGTGGTTTCTCCAAGGCTAAAGTATCTGACCTCACAGCCCAAGATCTTGCACACTGTCATGAATGGCAGGCCGAAGTCCTAAAAATGGGTCATCGGGTCCCACAGGCACCAGGCTGGGAGGACACAGAGGGCTGATGGATCATCCTAAGTCACCAGAGGAAAGGTTTCCCCCATCGCCTCCTTGGGAGAATACTGTCCACCTCCTGCACTTGCCTTCAAAAAGCCAATCACGGGCACCCACAGAAGGACCTGGCAGACAGACATCTTTAAGATGTCCTCTGAGTCCCCAGCACATCAATAAGCAGGGTTGGTTGTCCTTCATGTGGCACTGAAATAGAGTAGGGAGGGATGAGAATGCCACCCCACTCCCCTCTCTGAGAGCAAAAGGGATCAGTAGGACCGGGAGCACTTTGGAGAGGGCACTGTGACAGAGCGCAGGCCACTTTGTCCATACACGGCCTGGGAGGCCCTGCTCTGCAACAGGCCCTGCAGAGGTCCCCCTGGAAGGATGCACAGGCCACTGGGGTGGAGGAGCTCTCCAGGGAGCGGAGGTGATGGGGAAGCCCGGCTTCTGGTGGCACCCTGGTGCTTGAGGCCAGGCAAGAGGTGAAAAAATTCCCAACTACAACAGGAGGGGTGGAGTCAGGGAGAAGGGAGGACAATCCCAAGACCACCTCCCCACAAGCTGTGAGTGGCAGCTTCAGAGGGATCAATGGATAATCCAGGAGGCACGAAGGCCCCGCAGAGTCAGGTGTTGGGGTGTGGAGCAACAGAGATTCCCTAACTTATACCGAGGCCAGCAGGCTGGGCCCAGCTTCTCCCCGACATATGCACAGCCCTGTGGCCTCCTGCACACTCCGGGACAGATTGGTGTGACCTGCGCTGGGCTTCTGTCCCCCTCAGTCTAAAGTCACTATAGGTCACTCTGCCCGGCCCTTCCTGTTCTTGTCCCTTCTGTTGAAGGACCCAAGAAAACAGCTACAGTGTCACATGCATAAGAGGGGCATCGGGAAGGAAACTCGGGATGCCCCCACGAGAGCGGGAAAGAGGCCTGGTAATAGGGAGCGTAGAAACCAACATCCCCCAGCCCTGAGCGAGGAAGAATCCAGACTAACACAGAAACTAAACTAGATCCATGTTACAGGGACTGCACTACAGAATTACTGGGAACAAACGGTTCTGTGGTCGAGTAAGTTTAGAAAAGCAGAAGAAAGCAGGGTTCACAGCAGGCCTTTGCAGAGCCTTTAAGTGGCATATTTTTTGAAAGGCACATTATGGGAGGTATGTAACGCCCACATTTATTTCTTAGGGGTACTTCTATTGCTGAATTATTAACTTTAATTTTATGAGTTTTAGTATATTAAATAATGTATCCTTAACAGGAAAATAAAGTATCAATAAAATAAAACATTGATGTGCTAACATGCAAAGCATAGCTGCCAGAGGGAGGGATAGTAGGCAGCACTTCCAACCTTATTTGACCAAGGAAACTTTTTATCACTTCTCAGAATCCGTGTTCTGTGGAACACACTCCAGTAAAAGAAGTCACCCAAAGCAATCCGGTTCCAAGTACGGTATGAACTCTAGCATGTAGGTCATTGCCGAGGGGAACAGACGGACAGGAATTTCCCATCACCAGGCAGGAGAAAGGCTGAAGGTCTAGTTCTCCCACTCTTTCAGGAGTCACTTCTCCTCGGTGAGCCTCAGTTTCCTCATCTGAATAATGGAACCCCCACAGCTCACTCTGTTGTCTTCCCAAGCTCCTCAGGGCTCAAAGGAAATATGTAGGGTCCCTTTGACGCTACAGCTCCACAATGGGGAAGGGGATGGGAAGGTAAATGGGGTGAAAATAATCAAGAAACGTTATATATATGTGACAGTACACCAAAATGAATCTCATTATTCTATATCACTAATATGCACCCCCAAAAAAATAATGCAACTCCTCAAACACAAGGGCCTAGAAAGCGACTTCCCCCGGGAAAGGGAGGGCACAGGTTAGCACGTGATTTGACATACAAAAGCTCTCTTACCAACGGTGTTTCAAACTTATCTATTGGAAAAGCAAGATTCACTCATGTAATTAAAGATGAGGCAACAGAAGAAAAGCAAGAGGAGTGAGAGCTCTGAGCTGTGGGTGGGGTGAACCAGAAGGAGAAAGCTGGCAGTAGCCAGGCACCCTGGGCCTTGATCCTGTCTGCCTCTGCCCTTGACCTCCAAGCGCCCCATCAGTCCCCTCTGCCTGAACGCATGAGGGGCGGGGGAGCTGAACTCCGAGACCCTCCGGCCTAAAGCAGAACTGAAGCCCCCTGCACTGCTTCGGGTAGCCCGTGTCCCCAGAGCGAATGAACACCTTCAAGGTGTTAAAGGGGTAGGCAAAACTGTGCTCAACAAGGAGCCCCGAGGCGCCAGATCTACCTGCAAATATGAACTTGGCTATGAAACTGGAGGGGAGTCAAAAATCAGAAATCAGGTCAGTGCACAAAGTGCCAGAAGCTCAGCGCCCGCACACACGAGACAGTCCCTGCCCTGTCTGTTCAGGCCGCAGCTGTCCCTACAGGACAGAGATCTGGCCCCAGGCACAGGCGCAGAGGCCACAAGTCATCGCAGTCTGCTCGCGGAGCAAAGTGCTTGATGTCACAAAGCCTGGAGTGATGGATGAGAGAGCAGAAGGCACCGTCTCAGGGCCCTGCAGGTTAGCAGGGTATCGCTGCGCCTTGACGCTGTGGGCTTCCCTGTCTGGCCCTACTCGTGTGGCTTTTCCTGCTCTTCATGACAATATCATTTTCCATATGCTGCAAGTTCATAACTAATAGCTCTGGAGGCTGAGGGGAAGCCATAAAGATGCTGCAGCCTTTTTGCACAAAAAAACAGCAGTCTGGATGTAAACCCTGTATGTGTGTGTATATGTGCGTGCACACACATGTTCAGCAGGAAGTCTGTCTCCTGGACCCGAGGCCCCTGAGAAGAGGGAGAGAGAGCCCGGGGCAGTGAGGTCGGGAGACAGTTTGAGCGTGTCTGGAACTTAGTGATGCTGTCTAGGGACGTGGGGTGCTGACGGTATCTGTCACTCTGTAAATGTGCAGGCCGTGTGCGGCAACCGAGCAGAGAACAGGGTGTCTGGGTGCATGGCGAGGCTCGTTTCAGCACTGGTGATTGTGAAGGAGAGACCGGAAGAGCTGGCGTGTGACCTCCAAATACATCACATTGGAGGTGTAAGAGTCTGAACGCAGGAGTTTCTAAGAGCCCTGTGAGTCCAAGAGCCTGTGAAAGGGGTGAGTGTGCGTGCGTGTGTGTACCCACGTGCATGCTTGACTGTGTTGGTGGCAGAGCCCAGGATTCTGGCCACCTCTCTGTACCAACTCACTCTAGGACCTTGGCCATATCACTGTCCCTCATTGGGACTGGCCTCCTCCATTATAAACAGGAGCCACGGGCCACGTGGTTGGAGCTCTGTGGCCAGAGCAGAGAGAGGCCTTCTCCCCCAGCTTCCCAGGCTAAGAGGGCTCATCGGTCACCCCTAACTGTTCAGGATGCACACACCCAGAAACCCTCATCTACTCAGCCCCAGTAAAGGTGACTGAATGTGAGGCTAAAGGACTGGGAGGCTGTGCCCTCGCCCCCTTCCATAACTCCTAACAGCTTCACATGGGCAGCGGGGTGAGCTCCTGGTGCGTTTCCTGGCACCAGGGCTCAGAGGCGGGGACGCGAACCCCTTGCTGGTCAAGAAAAGCTGACCTGGCTAGCAGGGTCACCGGCAGGCTGGGGCGCTGGCGGAGATGCCAGCCCAGAAAAGGGGTCCCAAGCACCCTCTAGACAGTCCCCATGAAAGACAGTAAAGAAAAGACAGTGCTCCCCAAGAAACCTCCCTCCTTTTCCTTCTCTCTTTTTGTCTTTTCTCAGAGTTTAATTGAATCTCCATGGGGAGATGCAGTTCCATCTAATTCAGCTCTTAATTAACCCAGCACACCCCAAAGAGGCTGCAGAACTACTAGTAAATTAAATATGAAAAGAATTATTTATCTAGGAACAGGCTTCTAACCGCTCTGATTCTGACGTTTATAGTTACTAATGAAGATAGATTTGGAGGGAGAAAAGCTGGAGGAGAGACAGGAGCTCTCCGCACAGAAGACTGCCCTCAGACCTTAGAGGGTCTTCCAGGGCTGGGGAGGGGTCTGCTCAGCCCAGGGACTGAGCCCCTTCACTTTCCCTGCCGTCGTCGGGAGACAAAGAGCATCTAGACAGGATCCTGCGGGGTCCCACCCACTGCCAGACCACTCCCCCACCCTATTCTTCACACCCCCCACCCCCCCACCCCCGCCGTAGTCCTGACCTTTGCCCTCCCAGGCCCACCCTGAACCAGCCCGGCCCCTGTACTGTTCCCGCCCCTTCTCCATCCCTTCCTTCTGGATGGAAAGGAAGAAAGACGGGAAAGCAGAATAATCCACACCAAGAAAAGCAGAGCCCCTCCGTTCTCAGAGTCTTCCCTTATTCCTTCTGAGTCTTGCACACAGTCCCATGTCCCACTTCAGTCCGAGTGGAAGAGATCAACTCTCCATTCTCGGAAAAGGAGGAGCCTCGCTGGGTTCACTCTTGGGAGTGCCCTGTCTCCATCTTCTCTACAGATGAGGGAAGGTTCATGTCTTCCCCTCACGCCCTTAGCCTCTGGAGAAGGAGGGGTGACGGGTTCCTCTGCTCTGCCAGGTTACAGGCCCCCTGTCAGTGGTCAGCGTCTCTTCAGCCCTTATCCAGCTGGTAATTTAAAGGCCACCAGCAGAGCCCCCCACTCTGTGCCAGATGTGACACCAGCCACAAGGAGGAGAATAGATATAGTCTGTCTTCCTCGGTCAAGGAAGTCAAGGAAAATGATGAGAAAAGAAAAGCATGCCGACATGTCCCACGCTTCCCTGTGCTGTGTGTTCTTTTTCACAGAAACAAGCCCAGCTTTGTCCAACTACAGGGGTGTCAGGGAGGATGGACGTTATGGTGCAATTAAGGCCCCAGGACCAGCTGATACAGCCACATCCAAAACATATATGTCCCAACCTCTGCGAGACCCACCGATGACCCGGAGGTTTGCTGCTCTGGGGTCTCACAGCTGGACAGAAACAGCTTGAAATCCCTTAGCAAGCACTGATAACACGGAACCCCCACCCGGAGTCGACCCTGGCTTGTGTTTCCCACTAGGCCAGACACTGCCTAATGATGGGACATCCATTCCAGTGGAAAATCTCAAACTGGGGAGTCTTAGAAATTCTCAAGGAAAAGCTAACTGCAGAGAAGACAGCCCGAGATGACAGACAAACCCAAGATGACAAACTGCTGACTTCGGAAGTGGATGGCTTCCGCCTGAGAAGACACAGCAAGATGCGCTTGGATTCCTCGGCACCTTCTGACGTTGTCTTCACCATTAATCTTATCTAGCACTGTACTTGAGCCTTCTGCATGAACCGCAAGATTTCTCAGCGCCATCTCCCTTATCTTAATCCTGTTATTTTTGACCCCTTGTGGTCTGCTGCCCCTGAAGAGGAAATAATTTTCAAGTGCGCTGTCTCACCCATAACTACATTTAATAGAATTTGACTAGAGACAGACGTTTAGTAACTGTTTATTTGCTATTCCAGAAGGTAGCTGTCCTCGTAAAAGTCTTCTGATGATTGAGTTTCCCTCCTGTAATCAATCCCAAACTTACATTTTTAGAAAATAGAACTTTGACCTCCATGTCAAGAAGATATTTCATTTTAGGTCATTGTGACCCCACCAGCAAAACTTAGCCCATTAGAGATGGAATCTGATGTTGAAAGTGTTCTCCCTACAGTGGACATTTTGTTCCCTCCAGAGACTTCCACCCTGCTTGGCAAAACTATTTAACTCTACTCAGGAAAGCTCCCCATGTTGCGGGTAGGGGCGGGAGAACTGGCTCACTCCTGTTGGAATAAATGGCATTCCCAATACGGTCTGTGCCCCAGGGGGACACAAAGCTGACTCTTCACCTTCTTATACAAGCGACAGGCTTATACTTACATGCTTTGAGATGTTTAAAATTACCACCTTCTAGGGGATCATGTTCCAGAAACTTCCCAAAAGAGATGAGCTCAGGCCTACCCGAGGACTACCCACGGGGACAACCAAATCACTCTCTGTGCAAACTCCAGTTCCCACAGGAGGGATAATTCAGCCAGGAAAGAAGGCCCCAAACTTCTCCCTGGCCCTGCTAGACATCCCATTATGTAACTCTGGCTCTGGAAATCAAATCGACCAGTTTACATTTAATGGTGTCTCCCAGAGCTGTGGTCCTTTATTCACATAACAGTGTAGCCCTTAACCTCTTACTTAGCCAAGGGAGACTTTGTACCATAGCAAGTCCTTCCTACTACACCCGATCTGCCTTAGCCCGTGTGGCCCAATCTATATGAAAAAGACCAGTGGGCTGGGGTCACGTTTTCATTCCCTGGACTTGACAGCCCAGCCTCATCTGCAGGGTCTTTTATAAGAATCAACAATAATCTTTGTTGGTGGTCGCTGCCTGTGTTGCAGCTGGTTGGTGTGCTCTGGTCAGCATCTTCACGCAACTGGGTGGCCACCAGAAGATTAAAAACCTCACTCACAAAAAGAACAGGAGAGACAAACTCTTATCCAATTACAGGCTCCATTATCTGAATGATCTCATCTGCCCAATGTTGGCAGTGGGGAGGCGTGCGGGCTGCGGCCTAACTCTGTCCTTGGCCATAAGGGAAGGGCGGGGAGAAGAAAGGCAGCCCTGCCAGGTGGAGCCTGGTGCTCTCAGTCTTTAGGCGTCTCCAAACCACAAAAAATGACCGGATGTCCTCCTATTCTGACCTGCCGAGAGCTGCTTCTTTACCCGCCACGGTGCGGTCTGGCTGCACTCCCCCCTCGCCTTCTGAATAAAGTGCACTGAGATGCCAACCACGGAAGTCAGGCCTCCTCCTGACAGCATCTAATCCAGACCACAGCTGTGCTTCTCGGAATCCTCGATTCCCAAGTCATTAAACAAGCATAAATCCTATAAAAAGTCCTTCCTCGACCAAGAGTCCCGTGTCCCCGTGAGGCGAGTGCCTCCTGTGCTGCAAGGAGCCAATAAACCAATCTCATTCACCTAGAGGCGCGTTTCTGTTGGCCGTTAGCTAATGGTGCAGACATGTCTAGAAGCAACTCAGCAGGAGACAGAAGCTGGCGAGAGCTAGGGGAGGAGATACAGCTCTGTTCAAGGGAGTAATTGCTCAGCTACCAAGAGGAAGTTAGGTTAAGTACCGAGCATGGCAAAGGCACGTTGCAAGCGTTTTGGGATACAAGCACCCTGTTTGGGGCAGGAGGAGGTTTCTGTCTGTCTTGTGCTTTCAGGAGTGAGACACTAGGCTGAACTGAGCCAGGAAAATGTGTCTTGATCAACAAGATAATCAGGGACCCAAATATAAGCCAGAGGAAGATATTGTCAGGAGTGACATTTGTTGACTCATCACAGAGTGCAGAAAAGCCTGCGGCAGGGCTAGGAAGGAGTTTGTACAGAGGACAGTGACAAGAACCCCGCAGGAAAGGGCTCCCATCACAGGAGAAGAGTGTGCGCGCCCACAGGGGCAGAGGCTTGAAGCCCGAGCAGGACTGAGACTCTGCTGGCCCCTTGCTGGTTCAACCAGTCTCCTAATGACACCTGTTCAGTGACGTGTCTGGCAAATGACTGTGGCAGTCAGAGGGACCCACCACCAGGATGACAGCAGGTGAGACTGGAGAGCTCCACACTTGAAGAGCAGTGGCAAACAGGCCACCAGATTCATGCAGGAGAACTCAGGGAAGAAAGTCCAAAAAGAAAGGACAAAACCATTGTTAACACTGACAGAAGTCCTTAGTACATTTGGGGAAATAATGCCTTCTACAGTGTCAAGCGTACAAATCAAAATCAACTAGGCATACGAGAAAAGTACAGCCCGTCATAGACACGAGGGTACAAAGGGATGTCCCCGAGCAGGCGCATTTACTGGTTGTCCCCAGCCAATGTCTCTCCTGAGTCTTCGTCTTCTCCCACCACACACCAGATACTTCATGCCACACCGAAGGACTTCACACGTCGGCACAACACGCCCACAGAGCCAGAAGGTGCTCTTGCTCTTTTACAACGTGACATCTATTTACTCATGGTCTTATTTTACAAATGAGGAAACTGAGACCTTGCAATATGATATGGCCCATGACATAACCAGCGAAATATCCCACACAAATCCATTGCTTGTTCTCTAACCACCCCCACCCCAATGACAACAGTTCAACTACAGCTTAGCAGTCTGCATGGCCTCCCCTCGGACCGAGTTCCTTTCTGGGTGACAAGCATTGTAGGCACATCCTGGATATAACTGGACAAAGCCAAGGTAAGCAGTCTACGGGTGTCCAAGGCCTTTGCTATTTAGAAACATGTTGGAAGCTGAACGCAGACCTAGGGTATTATAGCCCAGAGCCTGGTTGCCTTTTTTCCCCTGCTTATAACATGCATTATGGATACATAATTACAGTAATCAAGAAACTAAACCATTGGGTAGGCCAGCACCCTTCCCCAGGAATTCTAGAGAGTTCTGTTCCTATAGGCATTTAAAAATCCTCGCACACTACACACTAGCCTGGTTTTCTTTCCAGGCCAAGCACAGGACGTCCTATGACCATCATCCACCTGGTTTTCAGAATTTTTTTTTTCCAAAGCCACGTCAGACCATGGCAGATGCGAAGGTGACCTTTTGGAATTTTCGGTTCTTCTAGTTTGGGCTGTTAGAGAACCATCATATCTTAATTCCCAGATTATTTTTCAGGAACTTCCCCCGGACCTCTGTTGGCATCTCTAGATGGTAGCTGTAAAAGCTCAAGCTTGTATCTTTTGTTGCTATTCCTAATATTGCTCAGAGCTCACGTGTTATAGGGCTTTCCATGTAAATCACCTTTCAAAACTGAGTCTGGGCCCGTTCTTCCCAGAAGAGCAAGATGGTGCCTGCACAGCCCTGCGAGAGGTGTGGCTTTGGACGGTGCCATCTCGTCTTCCCATGCTCAAGCCTAATTTGGACTCTTAGCCACCTAACAGCAGCTGGGAACCTCTTTTTCAGGACCTGGAGAGGAGGTAGCCTGATACCATCACAGGCGGGTATACTTCTCCTCCAGAGTCACCAGTCCCTGATTAAGGGATCCTGTGTTTCCAGCAGCCATTTCTGGAGATGTCCCTAAATGAGTCTTGGTTTTTCCCCATCTGTCTTAATGGAAACGGGGCTGGACCGCATGGTCTCTACTTCCCTTGTTGCCCTACTATACTCTGATCTGGATTTAATAGAGGTGGCGTAAGAGGCACATGAGAGGAAGAACACCTGGAGGTCTTTTTTTCCTCAGGTCTCCTTTGGCCAGCCAGGTTCCTGTATCTTCTCCCTCCTTGCAGCTATGGGCAGTTCACACCCTCGGCATGTCTTGCCTTGATTGCTGCTGTAGTCCACGAAAAAGTCTAAATGATACAAGCCTCCACCACCTCCTCTCCACCCCACCACGGCCACCCATCCAAGTGCTCTGGGTCTCCCACATTTTCCAGACCTGGCTTCTCAGGAAGGGAGACCCAAGCTGGAAGACGGGACTTCTGCCCACTCCTCTGGACTCACATGGACACCAGGCTCCAGATACTATCTCCCCACCTCTCTCCATCTCCCTTTGACTGTTGCACTCAATCAGCAAGAAGGTGTCTCTCACTTCCTGACACCCAACACTGACTCCATACATTTTTGATAAGCAGTGGATAAGAGAATGAATCGATAGGCTTCCAGTTTAATTGGGGACATCCAGACACAGCAAAAGACTTTTATAAAGATCACAGGATAGCAAAGTGCCAGACCAATTAAATAGACAATGTTTTAGAAGTTCAAAGTCAGACATTAGAGGCTAGAACGGGTTGTTTTCGCTTTGTTTTTGCAAAGAATTCGCGGTGTCTGGGTTGTGTAAGGAGCAGGAAAGGTTCACAATAGAAGCAGTGCTTTCTGTTTGGCTTTTTTAAGCAGCGCTTTATGATGAGAATCTGGAAGCACGTGCAGAATGGGATTGAAGAGGAGAATGGAAAGGGGCGGTGAAGTTAGAAACAATTCTTGTTTATGTGCCCCAGCCATGCCGTGTCCTCGCATCTCATCTCCTCTCCTCAGCTTGCTCCTCACCAAAGCTCCAAGAAACTGTCCCAGTCCAGTGAGAAAAGGGCTATGGAGCCTCGGGGTAGGAGGAAGGGGCTGACACAGGGCAACGGCGAGTTCCGGCCCATCTGGACCGGTGGGAAAGAGGAAGAGGACAGAAAGAAGAGAGGCCCTAGTGGCAGGGTGGGCACTGCGGATGGGTTAGAGTAAGATGAGGACAAGTGCCAGGGACCTGTGACACTTAGCAGGGGCAGCATCAAGCCCTTCTGCACCCTGGGTGGCTTCTGGGAGCGCTGGTGAGGCCCTTCTTGCCAAGGGATCCGCTCCACTGTCAGCCCCAGCCCCGAGCCCTCAGAGTTAGCCCTCTCCAGAGGTTTTGATGACCCACGTCTAAGGTACAGCCCGGGAACCTGCATCTTTAGCAAGACTGCTGGGCGTTTCTGCTACCAGCAGTCCTTGGAAGCCTGATTCTGGGACCCAAAAGTTCAACAGACTGCTGCAGGGGAGGCAGAAAGCCGCTCTTGGACAGAACCCGGGAGCCTTCATCAACATTACACTATGAGCTAACACACACCTGTGTTGCACGCCTGCCGTGGTCATGCCCTGGGGGACGCAGGGGACCAGAGCACTCAGGTGTGACTCAGAATGGGATATGTACTGGACAGACGGCAGCCCTGGCCTCAGAGCAGAGCATCCATCTGGGAGGAGAGGCCGACCCCTCTACAGAGAGTGGTGGCACTGGCTTGGGGACACCTCGGAGGGGATTTAGATTTTCTTCTGCAGGAGGTTAAGACAGATAAAACTTGGCCCCAGGCAGGTAAGGACTTGACCAAGTTCACACAGCTGGTCAGAAACAAAACCATACTTTGAACCACTCAAAGTGATACCACTCAAAGGACATGCTATGATCAAAAGCACTTTGGGGACCTCCCTTCTTGTATGTCAGATGAATCGGGTGTGAGGAGTGGTCTTGGTTCTGATAGAAGAGGAGACAAAAGTTTGCTCTCTCTTGCTCACTTTCTAAGTAAGCTCTGCTCAGACAACCAGCGGCTTAGAGGGACAGCAAGGGATCAAGGTAACAGGTGCCTTGCTCCTGCCATCGCTGGGAGCAAGCAGACTTGTTGGCGACCACCGAGGTCAGCCAGGTGGAAACCTGGGTTTGGGACACCACCACCACCACCACCACCCCGCCGCCACAGCAACCAGAGAAATAAGCACTTCCTCTAGTCTGGGTCGAAGGCAAAGAAAGAGCCCTGGCAGTCAGAAGATTCGGCTTTGGAGTCTGGTCTTGGCTGCTCACCGGCAGTGGCAAGGTGGGAGATTAGGGCCCGGCAAGCTGTCAGGACAATTGGGTGTGACCTGCCATTCATGGAGGCCTATCAGATCGTGGCTGGGACGCAAATGCAGAACAGCTTCAGAGCCCCGCGTGGGACAGCCTGGGTCTGAGGTCAGAAGACCCAGACGATGGCAGCCGTTGACCTTGTGTCCACTGTCTTATTCTTCTTGTGGTGGGCTGCTCTGTGTGCAGGGCATATTTTCTCGTTCCTCTTTTCTTCAAAGCACTTCTTTTTCTTCTCCTTTTATCTTTAGTTTTTTTTTGTTTGTTTTTGGTTTTTTTTTTTGTGGTGCTGGGGATCGAACTCAGGGCCTTGTGCTTGCGAGGCAAGCACTCTAATCACTGAGCTAAATCCCCAGCCCCGACTCCTTTTATCTTTAGATGTTAAATTTTTACATTCACTGTTTGGTCCATCCAATTCTTTGAGCAGGACAAGAACCCAGAAGGGACCACTGGGCACCCCACTGACCAGCAAAGAGATGGTCTCCTCACAGTAGTAGCCTTTGCTTTGGGGAGGGGGGAGGCAGGTGACAGTGGGTGCTGTAAAGACCGTGTCTCAAAGTATCTCCCTGGCTACCGCCTAAAGGAAGAGTAGGCTGCAAGAAAGCACTTGTTACCTCAACAAAAAAAAAAAAAAACGGGGGAGGACTTTGGGCAGTTTTGTCCATAGCTCGCCCTCCAGGGGTCTCCAGATTAGGGTCCACTCTGAGGCGGAAATACTGGCCAGTGAGTATGACTCTCCAAACAGAAACAAGGTTTATGCACTCCAAGGCTCACTGTTATAGAGTTTATCTTGGGGAAAGACTGTTACCAAAATGTCTGCGGAAATCCAGTAGTCAAATAAGTAATGGCTACTCTTTAGGATAGATTAGTCAAATGCTAAATATTTCTGAACAATGTTAATGGCCTAAGGAAACGCACAGGATAAAGAGAAAAAGCTTGACACAACGTTGTCTGAACAATATGTGCTGGCTCATTGGGAGCAGTACCAGATGAAGCGAAAGAAACCAAATCATAGTGCCCTGTTATCTCTGCACGGGGAGATCCGAGTTTATTCCCGTCTGCATTTTTCTGCATATGTGTTTCCAAGTTTTCTGTACCAGACACATATTTCTTTTACAGTGTGAGAGCATATAAAAAAGGAAACAAGAGAAGCAGCGAGGACGGAACGATTGTTGGAAGGAAAAGACCAGACAGAGAAGAGGGAGCCTGACAGGGCACCTGAGAGGAAAAAGAATAAAGAGCTTGTTCGCTGTTCCAGCCAGCCCGGGAGGGACTAGACCAGTGTCCCCTCAGGCCATAAAGCTGGGGGACAGAACATGTGCCATTCACAAGGGGACCGGGCCAAGGGTGGCCCAGGCTCCATCCCCAAACCTAGAGTAGATGTGAAGAGACAGGACAAAGGAAGAAGACTCTGGTCTCCCTCTCATAGCCCTGGACTCCAGCATCTAGTTATTCTCTGTCACTGGCTGGCACAGGAATGCCACCTGTCACCTGGAGCCATTTCTCAGCTGAGCTGAGCACATCCCTGAGGAGCAGCCCCAGCTCTTCACGCACATACACCTGTGAGCATGCACAAGCATACCTGCGCACAAGAGCGCCCACACGCAAGTGCGCCCACCTTGCAGTCTCGTCCCCTAGACGCTGCTCCCTCCCCCCAGGCTGGCCCAGTTAAACGTGCCCTGCGTCCTGTCCAGAAGGCAGCTCCAACCTCACTCACCCTCCCTCCTGCCCCAGCTCTCAGCTGTCCTTGGGTCTGACGCCTTCTTTTCTTCCTTCTGCCGAGCCCAGCTCCCGGGTGGCCGTCCCACTCCTCGTTCCCTGGCAACTCCCTGCCAGCCATGCTGGCTTTCATCTGGTGGATGTGCTATCTCTCAGCACCACCTGCTGCCCATTCCTGCTCCGCCATTGTCCCTTTCTGTTCCTCAGGTCCCCTGGGCCTGGCTCCTTATCATGCTGTGCCTGCCCATTTTCTGCCTCTTGCTACGAAAACCACAAAATGGTACACCTGGAAGGCTTCTCGGCCAGCCCCTTTGCCTGCAACCGGCCCCAGGCCCGCTCCCCAAACCCCTGGGGCAGAGACGGCAACCACAGCCCTTGCCCTCCTAAACAGCCGCACACCCGCCACCTCCCACAGGCTCCAGCGCTTGCTGTCTGAGGTCAAGAATGTGCTGGGAAGATGCAGAAACCAACTACTCGACACGGGTGTCTCAGGGGAGCCTCAGAGGCTAAACCGTGTCCCATAGCCGAGGCTGTCTCCCACCTGAGTCACCAGGGCCAAGTGGCTCCCCTTTAAAATCGGTCACTATTCTCCCCACTGTCCTAGCTGGGTGTGTAGTTAACTGGGCTACAGGTGCTTCATTGCCAGTCCTAGAAAAAAACCCAAACTCAAAACACACCATCACTGACGGTACAACTCAACTGCTGCAGGGCCAGGGAGCCATCTTGGCCTGACGTCCTTCCACTCAGGGGGCCACCTCTGAGCACCCTCCTCCTGCCACCTCATTCATCCTCTGTCCCTAGTGAGGTGCGAGTCCCCTCGACCATGTCCTGCGCTTCAGTCTCTCTAGTTGCCAGAGGGGAGACCGCACGGGTGGTCCTCAGTTCAGCTGAAAAGTGGGAATAATGGGAACACTCTCATATCCTGGTCTCTCCAGACAGAATGTGGCTGCAAGAAGGGACCGACCGTGTGTGGATCACGAGACAAGCTGTCACCAGACTTAGGCCCAGGCCTGGCCGTTACTCCCTGACACCCGGGAATTTAAAATTAAAGGCTGAGAAGATCAGGCCTAACGAATTCCAGTGAAATGGACAGAATTGGATTGAAATATACATATCCTCAAAAAACAGAGTTTGAAGCAGCTCCAGGCTGGAAGACAAGCAAAGCGACGCAGAGGCGGACCAAGAGAAGGAAGACAGCAAGATGGGAAAAGGGCAGGCAGCTCCCTGTCGGGGCCGCAGGTCACCTCTGGGAGCGGAGTGTCTGCCCTGGACTCTAGCAATCTCGCTTCATCTCCCGCGCTCAGAAAGGTCAGCCCCGGGCACACGAGGCTTCCGTCCCCCCTTCATTGCTTCTTAGCTGCATGAACGCCTGCAAATGACTTCAGTTCTCTGGGCCTCAGTCTTTCCATCAATAAGTGGGAGATGCTGATGACTCAGAGTGCTTCATAAGACCTACACAACATAGAGCGGACTTCAAGCACCATCTGGACAGTGGCAAATGCCCAGCGACACACACACACAGCTCTCCTGGAAGTGGATACAATACTGCATCTCCTCCGGCCTCACATGTATTTAACCACTTGCTCCCCTTTAAATCAAAAAATATTCTTTTTTTTTAAGAGGCCAGGATGACTTGTGTTTATTAAGCTGCTCCAAAACTTAAGAACTTTTTTTTCCATTGAAATGCAGTTTTATATATATATATATAGTTTTTTTTAAGTTACTCCATTCCCAACAGTACAATACTATGAACACCCTTCTGCATTTTGATTCTCTCACTTACTGGATCCTGACAAGCCTTCTACATTACTACATGGAGATCTGTCTCATTTGTCTTTTTATGGCTACATAGTACTCGTAAAATGAATGTACCATGGCTTATTCAACCAGTCTCCACTCACTGGGTGCCTTGGTTCTTTTTGACCATATGCAAATGTCATTTTGTATCTGTACCAGAGGACCTATGGGTCAGATTTCTAGAGTACCTGTGGGTCCAATTTCTAGAGTGCCTGAGGGTCAGATTTCTGGAGTACCTATGGGTCAGATTTCTGAAGTACCTGAGAGTCAGATTTCTGGAGTACCTGTGGGTCACATTTCTACAGTACCTGTGGGTCAGATTTCTAGAGTACCTGTGGGTCAGCTTTCTAGAGTACCTGTGAGTCAGATTTCTAGAGTACCTATGGATCAGGTTTCTAAAGTACCTGTGAGTCAGATTTCTGGAGTACCTGTGAGTCAGCTTTCTAGAGTACCTGTGGGTCAGATTTCTAGAGTACCTGTGGGTCACATTTCTAGAGTACCTGTGAGTCAGATTTCTGGAGTACCTGTGGGTCAGATTTCTGAAGTTCCTGAGAGTCAGATTTCTGGAGTACCTGTGAGTCACATTTCTAGAGTACCTGTGGGTCAGATTTCTAGAGTACCTGTGGGTCAGCTTTCTAGAGTACCTGTGAGTCAGATTTCTAGAGTACCTATGGATCAGGTTTCTAAAGTACCGGTGAGTCAGATTTCTAGAGTATCTGTGAGTCAGATTTCTGGAGTACCTGTGGGTCAGATTTCTAAAGTACCTGAGAGCCATATTTCTGGAGTACCTGTGGGTCAGATTTCTAGAAGTGGTATCATTGGCCAAATTTTTCATACAGGTGAGCTTCTCCCCTCCATCCAATCCCAAGAGAAGAATCTGACTCTCCAGACACAGGGCTTGCAAAACTGGCCTTTCTTCCTTGTTTTGTGAGCACTGTTTCCCTTCTCACCTGCTACTGAAGCAGTCTTCTCTGATGCTTCTATCAGTATTTACTTTCGCTTTATTCATTATAGTGTGTGTCCCACAAAGACAGGAACACACATGTGTTTGCATGTCACCACACTGTCAGGCAAGGCCTCCTTGTGCAGTTTACCAGCCAAGGTGGCCTCAGTTTAGGGACCAGCCAAGTGTGTGTGAAGGTCTTCACTGGAGTCTCCAAGGCTCGGGATGGCGATTGGTTATGTGTTTTGTGGCATGTTCGGGGGACAATAGGGTGACAGCAGTGGATGGCAGCTGACTGGCCTTGCTCTGAGAACATTGAGCCTCTGTCCTTGGGGGTACGGAGGGCAAACTCAGGAAGCCCCCCCAGGCTGCCCATCACCTGTACAGGTGGAAAACCCTCAAGCTTATTATAATCTTTATGTTGCTCTTGGGTCTTCACTAACGAGGCCGGTGTCCTGTCACCCGCACTCTCAAACAAGCTGGGCGATCTGGAGAAGAGGGGCAGCATCTGAAGCCTCAGAATAAGAAGGCTATTAGCAGCTGGGCCTCAGCCCTGGCTGTCTGGGCAGTTGGTAGGGGACAGGCAGTGAGGAGAGAGGGGACTGGGAAGGGCTGAAGGGCACCCCGAGAGGCTCTGCCACACGGCAGCATGGCTGGTGCAAGTGTGCCGGTGTCACGCCGCAGCTGGGGCCCGACGTGGCTAGTTTCATGCGCCCTCCTCCATTCCCCTTCCCTGAGCAGAGGTCTTTGGGAATAGGGGAGCCTGAAGAGGAGCGCTTACGGATCTGGATCCCTGCAGTGCCCATGAAGCATTTGTTTGCATCCCATTTGCCCTCGCGTGTCCCGTTTCAGAGGCCCCCCCGGGTGAAAGCAGCGCTGGGCTTTGGTCTCTGGCCTGTGTTTTCAGGGCTCAGGGTCACACTCTTTGGCACATAACCATTTCAAGGACATGGAGCTGCCCCATTCACACATGATCATCCACATCGCACGGGACAGATGGATGGACTTCCACAAGCACATCCTGTGAGTGCTCTGGGGCCACCGGCCCTCCTCCTACCCGGCGAGGGGGGTTAGAGCTCCTGCAAGGGGGGAAGCTGCAGGGAAAAGAGCTCTCAAGGTGGCTGTGGGCTGCAGGGGCTACAGGAAGCTGACCTAGCAGAAAGGGGGTCCACAGCTTCAAACTGGGGAAGATGAAAACCTTAGCGGTGGAAGCTCCGGGTTTGTGGTACTCAAATCCTTGTTTCCCTAGAAACTCCACATACTCAGAGTGCCATCTGACCCTGTTCATGGAGGCTTCTCCTGTCATACTAAACAGCTGTATGGCTAGGACTTGGGCCAGAGAGCCGGTCTGTGGTAGTGCCCAAGGCTTTTTTTGGTTTGGGTTTTGGTTTTTAATGAGATAGAGTCTTCCTACATAGCCAGGCTAGTCTCAAACTCAAGATCCTCCTGCCTCAGCCTCCCGGGGGGCTGAAATTAAAGATATACTCCATGACAACCGGCTCAAACAAAAATATTCTGAGAGGCACAAGCGTTATGAGAGAATAGCCCATTCATCCAAAAATTATTTATTGAGTATCCTCCATGGCTCATGCCAGAGGAATGTAACAGTGAAGGTTTTACACTAACTGAAAAGGAAAGACGAAAACCAGTGAATATACAAAATGCCAAGAAGGGAGATGGGTGCTATTTTTAAAATAAAAGCAGAGTAGAGGGAGAGGGGGGAGAACCAAGATACATCATGTATAGGTACAGAATTAATGTAATGAATGTGACCATTGTATGTAGAATGTACCAATACATGTTCTTGGTTTAAAATAAAAAATTAAAAAAAAAAAAAAAAGCAGAGTAGAGAGAGAAAAAATGACTTTTCCATAGGATGGCAGGGAGGTAACATTTGCGGACACCTGAAGAAGAGAAGCAGCCAGCTGTGTGGTTATCTGGAGGAAGCATTCCACAGGGGGACAGAGGACAGAGACCCTGGATAACAGCATACCCCAGGGAGGGCAGCAGCTATCAAATATTCAGATCAGCCCCCGGGAGGAGCTCCCCCGGCTGCCAGGGAGAGCCCGGCAAGCCTCCCAGATACCAAGGCACTGAGATGGAGCTTTTAAAACGGGTGATATTTTAAGGTTTGATGGGGGAGGAAAAATAGTTCTGGACAGAGGGTTTCACCCCTCAGGACTGTGGAATCCAGTTCACTGCCATTCCCCTCTCTTGTGCTAAAAACAAACAAACAAACAAAATGAAGAAACAGAAGTCCAAAGTCACACTACCAATTAGTAATGAAGTCAGAACACAAGCTTGTCCCCTGGAGTCCCGGGCAAAAGCCTTATTGACCAGACTTGTCATCATTCAGAATCTGAGCGAGTCAGCTCCCCAAGGAGTCTGCCAGCTCTCCGGGGGACAGAAACCCTTTTCTCGCCAACCATGATTCTCTCCCAGAGACTGTCATGGAACTAGAACCAGGACTGAAGAGGGTAACTCACTCTTTCTTGCTTTAATTGGAATGTGCAGGTGTCATGGGGAGCCACAGACCTCCCTCACTTTCCACTGTCACCAGACTGAAGCATCCGCCTAACACCCTTCTGGACACATGTGCAAGACCCTGGGCCCAGGGGACTCCACCTGATTTCACCCACCAACACTCAGCACCCGCCGCCCAGGAACTCTGCCCAGGCCTCGCTCCATCTTCAGTGGAGTCTCTGGGCATCCCAGCTGCCAAGCAGCCAAGCATCGTGTCGCAACTCTGCAGAAGTGCCACGCGCAGTGATTAATACCCTATCTCCTAGCCAGTAATTATGATTAATGCAGAATATCAAATCAGGAAATCAGAGGCATTATTAGGAGGAATTAGCTATTTATTTTCATTTTATGCTCTGCTTGCCCCCCACACACACGCACACCCACTTCCTTCACCTCCACCCTACCTAGCCACCTCCCTCCCCAGTGCTTGAGTCCTGGGATAAGCCAGATGAAAGAAGAGCCTCGCTAGAAGATCCTCCTTCCTTCATTCCACACATGCGCAGTAAGCACCTATGCAGCTGGTTCCAGGCCCAGAAATAGGCACTAAGGAGACGAAGAGGGCCTCGGTCCTTGTTCTCAGGGACTACATCAGTGGAGAGTGGGCAGCTCAAGAAACTTATCACAGGGAGAGAAGCACCAGTAGCCGCAGTGGCCTCTATCTCTGCTTCATAGAGGAAACAGCATTTGAGCCAGAAGGACAGACGGCGGGTTTTCCAGGAAGACGGGGGCGGGGGGAGACATTCCATCCAGGAGCTCTGAGATACAAGAGAAAATGACCAAAAGAACAAAGGAGAATGAGAGCAAAAATGCTTCCCCCAGATAACCACACACCTGGCCGGGGGGCCTAGAGACACCAAGAAAGAAACAGGTAGACCCGTGGGTGGAAATAAGGTTAGGGCCAGGCCCGGGAGGGAGGCGAGTCCGGGAGCCAGTGTCTGGGGACAGGAGAGACGAAGACATCCAAGCACATAGGGCCGTGGCCAGGATGCATGCAGAGACCCCGGATGAGGGACAGGAGCAGCAGCACTGGGGCCCTGGGGGCACCTGGCAGGCTTCCGGCTACAGGAGAAATGGTGGGGATTATTTAATTTCAAGAGAAGAAAAGTGGTGTCCGAAGTGAGGGAGAGCCCGGGCAGCAGGTGCAACATGGTCCCCCAGGTAGGTACTGATGGATCAGGGGCGATTTCGACCCACAGATGTAGCAGCAATGTGAAGAGCGCAGGGCGGCAGATGAAGACTAGTGGAGCAGGACCAATGCCGAGGCTGGCTATTGCAAACCCCCGTGGTCGGGCGAGGCAAAGGTGCAGAAACCTAATAGAAGTCCCTGGCCCTTGAAGGGAGGAAAGAAACTGAATAAAAGGACCAGCAGAGAAGCCCCACAAAACTAATCAAAAAGACCCCCAAATGTCCAGAGGCCTTGCCTCTGCCACTTTTGTCTCCGGAAAGTACAAACAGGAAAGTTGCTCCCCCGAAGGTCACCCCAGTGGCCTTCTGAGGTAGAACACAGTGTCGAGCGCAGAGAGGGAGAGAGGCCCGCCCTACCAAGGCGGGCAGAGGCATGCACAAAGGAGGGATCTCAAATGAAACAGAACATTTTAAAAGTCCTAATGACAACGGAACAAACAAGGAGCTTGGTACAGTTTAACTGCAGGCGGCTCTTCCAAGATGTCTGAGAATGAAGAAGGACGTGAGCAATCAAGAAGATAGCAGGAAGTGGGGGAGGTGAGCACCGGAAGCCTGTGGGCATAAGCAGGACGGGGTATCCGTCCTGAAGATGCTTTGGAAGCCAGAGTAGACCTGGTGTGACTATCTGACCAGTTTCTCTGAATCCACAGAGCCCCCTCCCTGCTCGAACAGCCATGATGATGTCCCCAGGGATGTCAGGACAAGAAACTCTGAAGTTGGGTCCACTGCAAAAGTCATCCTCAGTGCCGAAGTGACCTCTTCAAGATGTCATGTGCAAGAGCTCATTACAAGGATCTCTGAGCCTAAGAGCCCCTAGCTTCCCAACCAGGCACTGAGCGAGTGAAGTGGGAAGCCCGAGCTGACCCCGCTGGCCGTTCAGAGGTCACTTCGTCAGGGCGTGAGAGGGAGAGTCGCCACACACAGAATGTATGGCAGTCTGAGTCCTTTACAAGCCAGTGGCTGAGAGTGTGCTCGTGCACAAAGGAACTCTTGGCTGCCACGTGAGGCAGGACAAGGTTTATAAAGGCAAAAACTGTGATTAGAAGGTTGTTGCAGAACAGTCCGTTGAGATATTTTTCAAGAAAAATAATGTATCATAGGCAACACCGGCTGCGGGGCATTCTGTCCTAGAGAACGTGGCTCTGTGCAAGACGTGCAGTGGGCAAACGGTTCGGCAAAAGTTCCGGTTCTCACAGAGGCCACTAGCATGGAAGAGCTAAGGTAAAATGCAGGCCCTTTGGCCGTCACGCTAGGAATGCAACCTTCAAAACAAACGCTGGGATAGGTTGTGGTCTCTCGCCGTTAGGTGCTCCTCCAATCTTAGCAGGAACTGAGGCCGTGCAGTGGCGTGAAGTTGACTATTTAATGGCTCCATCATTGAATATCTAAAACTATACCTCCTAGAGTCTATCTGTAGTCCAGCATCTAAAGGATTGTCTCCATTTTTCAAAGAAGCACACTCAGAGAAGGGAAATGATATTTCCTGTTATGTCGTAGTGGCACTCAGGGCTCCAACCCAGCTCAGACTGGTATCAGATGCCAAGGGCTTTTGACTGGGATAAACAGCAACTGTGGCTCAAACTCTATTCTGGATGGAAAATAGAGTCCATTTTTGAGTTCTCAACGATTTTTCTAAAATGAAAAAAAAAAAAGAGTTTTTCTTGGGAGCTACTATGGCCAATGTTGTCTTTGCCTTTTAACATGTTCTGTTTCATCTGAGATCCTTCCTTTCTGGATACCTCTGCCCAGCCCTGGAGTTCCCCCACTTTCAAGCGAGGTCCCTCTTCCTCTTCCCCTCTACCCTCAACTAGGTTCATGAAAGTATATTTCCCAGATCTGCTCTGATCCTACAAGGAGACCAAACTTGATAACCCCCTTCTCCACTCTACCCTCACCAGCCACTCCTGACTGTACTTTCAGCTACAAAGAAAATATTTAGTTCATCTGATCCCTCTGAGCCTCCACTCCAAGCCCAAACTGAGCTACACAGTGTCCCGCAGCGGACCCTCAGCGCCTCTCACACTGGTGCTCCTGCAAGACAACCTGGTTTGTTCTCCTGTCTCAGTCCTCTCTCCCAACTGATGATGCAAAGAAAAATCACTGTCCAGTAGCAAGCATCACACTGAAATCAGAAATGATAGAGGGAATGACCAAAAGAGGAAAGACAAGAGAGGACATTGGTCTAGAATGCCCCCTAAGTCCCCATTCTCTTGAGTCCCATCACTAGAAGCAACTGGGCCAGCTGATTAAAAAGTCACCCTTCTTACAGAAAGGCGGTCAGCAGCTGGAAACCTCAAGCACAGGAGGCCCTGCAGAGAGCAGACAACACGGCTTGGCCACCAAGAGGAAAGACCGCACACCAAATGCCGCTGTGTGAAGTGGGCAGCCCGTTTAAGCCTGCCGAGCCTTGAATTTTGTATCTTCCTGGCCTCACCCACCTTCTATTCCAGGGTTATTCGGAAGATCCACTGACATCACCAACACAAAACTGCCTGAATATTTGGAGAAGAAAATGGAAGGAGGAAAAGAACAGTCTATACTAATCAATAGGCAAGATATTGGGGCTCAAGCAGAGGCATGCAGTGCCCCTCCAATTCTCCAGGTAGTATTCATTCTAAAACTGTGTATAAGGATCTAATGGACGTAAGGCAGAAGTTCCAGTGTGAGCAGTGGGGTTCCAAACGGCATGCTTAGCTATTGCTGGGGTTACATGTGGACCAGGCCAGCCCACCCCCTCAATACTTCCAGAATTAGTAGTAGGACTTGAAAGAGCATGATCGCCGAGGGCAGAACAACTTAGAGCCCTAGCCACGCCTCTTACTTAGCTCTATGACTTCTCCAAGCCTCTATTTCCTCATGTGTAAATTGGGGACAAAATACCTAATTTATACAGCTTTGCATTTTTGTGAGGATTAGGTTAAATAACATGTAAAGTACCCGGCATAAATGGTAGTTGTTACTATTAGTAATAATAGCAATCCCCCTCTTTGCTTCATCCCTAAGGTAAGGAGGCAGCGCTGAATGGCTCTTAATGAGAAATCCACAATCCGCCTTACAACAGGCAGCCAGTGGGCCCTCAAGGAGCTCACTAAGCATGAAATTGAGCAAGAATAGTTATGTGTCTACTTGAATGCTAATAAGGTTCTAACTAGAAAAGAAAGGCTATCTGTGGCATTCCCACGCTGACGATGGAGGGGCAGGTTAGAAAAGGAGGGACAAAGATGAAAAGGCAGCAGGCTAGCTAATACCCGAGTCCCAAATGCCAGCTGCTTCTGCAGGCAAGTTCCAAGAGCCTGCCAAGCACTGCTGTCCAGCCTGGACTAACTGCTCCGCACAGTCAGGCTTTGGTCATCCCGCAGCGGGCAGCATCCCCTCACAAACGCCCAGCTTTGGAAGGTCGAGGAGAGCTGACTCCAGTAATCCCGAAGCGAAGGTCTCTGCGATATGCCATGTGCCCACAGCAGGCGGGACAGCTCGGAAGCAAGAGCATCTGCACACAACTAGCTTTCCAACACTCCAGGAGGGAGCTGCTCCGGGAGAAAGTTCACAGAGAAAGGGAGCACAGCAGCGCAGTCCTGCGGGAGACTGCCAGGCGGTTTTAGGGGCTAGCGAAGCCTTAAGAAAGCAGGGAAATAGTAAAAGGAAAACAGCAATAAGCGTCAGCACCCCAGGACATGCGCGTCCCCGCCTGGGTACACAAAGGTAGACCGGAGACGACTGGCAATAATGTTCCTCAACCCCCGGCTGTGTGCCAGGCACCGGACTGGGACCCTCGGGACATTAGCCCTGTTCACCCAGCACCCAGCAAGGCAGTAACTGCTGCCCCCACCTCACCAACATGAGCCTAAGACAAGTCTTTGCCCAGCTTCTTCCCTTAACTTTCTTTTAAATTCTCCATTAGCTTTTAAACAAAACAAATATTTTGATATTTGGCACCCTGATCCCCAGTGAAGAAAGATTTCCATGGCTGTTTGATCCACTGCGGCACGATTTTTCCTACTAGATACCAGTCTCCTCTACTCCAGCGTTTCCCTTTCATCGTCAGCTTTCCACTTTTTGTTCCTAAAAGACATACTCTTATTAAAACACTTCAGTCCAAGACCAGACATCATGTAACCCTCATTTTTAAAGCTACATAAGGGCATGTTTTTGAGGAAGAAATGCCTAGCTTCTCAAATTCGTCCTTTCTTAGGAATCCTAAGCTTCCCGCCAGCTCCTCTGAATTCCAGTTTGGAGTCAGAGCCGTGTGCGTCAGCCTTGACAGAGCCACACACCACTCCTTCCTCTTCCGGGCAGCTTCTCTCTCTTCCCCCTTCTTCCTTCCGTCCCTCCTTTCCCACCAATTGTTTAGCAACCCCTGCAGAGGTCAGTCAGAGGGAGAGCCTCCCCTTGCCCTTAAACCTGCCCTTAAAATTCTCAGGGCTCCTGCTTTCTTTCCAACCAGAACACAAAGGACCAGGGAGGGCAGAGAGCAGTCCATGCAGAGCCCCTTCGGCCAAGGCCACGAGAGCGCACCTACCATTTCAGCACTCGCACCATCTCTGCCTTCTCCACCCCAGTCAACGTCCAGCTGTTATGCTAGTCCAAGACTGAGCCTTAACAAGCAGTTTTCTGCCCGAAGGATTTTCCCCGGTCTTCTTCCACCTCCACCCCAGATCTAAAAACTTCCCTTCCCTGAATTACTTGGTCAATACTGAAACCTTGTAGCACTTTTACCTTGCAGAAAGGACACTTGTCTTTCTTTTCTTCTAGACTGTGAGCTCCTTTGAGGGCGGGCCCCAGGCTAAGGGGAGGAAATTCAGTACCCTCTTCAGACTCCGTGTCCAAAGAACCAGTCTTACACATTTTCCAATTTCCCCCGTGTGAGGCTGAGTATCTCCCTAGAAAGGACTCTTCCTGGAAGCAAAACTCATGAGGACAAGGACCTTTGTGTCACATGCCAAATATCCCCAGCAACCGGGAAAACACCTGCCTCAATGTGGCCGTTCATCAAATCGCTGTTGAACTGATAATAATGTTTGTAGACTGCATCCCTCCGAGGCCCCCTACTTCCTCTGTCTCACCCGGGATCTCATCTCCCCTGATGCAAGGACCACACTTCTGATCAGAAGTCTTTTCCACAAATTAGAGCAGTCAGCCCCTTTTTGTCTACTCTGACTTCTTCTGTTAGAAGTGGAAGCAACATGGTTTGCACGCTCTCCTTTCCTGCTTCCCTTACAGCCTGATGCTGCCATCAGTGATGTCGTTAAATATACAAAACAGAAAAACTTCTTCAGAATCATTTTCTTAAGAGGCACTCGATCCCTTATGTGAGGTAGCAATACGTGAAAACGTTGCTTAACACGTGGAGGACACTATACATGCTCCCTTCTTTCCCTGCTCTGGGCATACAAAACAAAAGGAGGCTTAATTTCCAGCCTTTATGCATCCGTTTTAGGCATAAAAATCATTAAAAGCATCATGGCGGGAAGCAAATGTGCGAGGAAGCATTAGCACACCGCATTCTCAGCTCCTGAGGCCGGGACTTTTCATGAAGTAGCGGTGGTGGCCACTTCGATTAAGACTTTGTTACTGAGAAAATACATATGCTCTGTAACTCTGAGTTGTGAAGGGAGAAGACAAGGGAACCTCCCCAAAAGCGCTGTTTGCATGTGCATTGTCAATGCACTCAACACTCAACGAATTCAATACATTCATCTAGTTATGGATAAAGTGCTTCCTGGGGCTTCAAGAGAACACATGAGAGACAGTGGGCCTGCTTTCTGGAAGCCTACACATCACTCAGTGAGGAACATGGCAATAGCCAAGAAAATAAAGAAGATAATTTCAGATAGTGCTGTGTGCTGTAAACACCACACTCAGTCCTGCAGAGGAGCAGAGGCACTGCCCGCTGGAGGCCTTGGGGGAACGCCTCTCTGGAGAGACCACTGTTGAACGAAGAAAGATCCAAGGCAAAGATCAGAGGGAAGAATGTTCTAGACAGAAGAAATAGCCAAGCAGAGATTGATAGTATTCAAGGTAGCAAGGGAACAGTACCTTGAATACCAGAAGGCTGGTGTGAAACGGGTAAAATGTGCACCCAGACAGCTGGGAATGAGCTGAGGACCCATCTTCTTGGCCAGGGTAAGGAATTTGGATTTTATTCACGGAAGGCCCCCCAGGGAAGGCATTTGAGCAAGGAATGCAAAAGAACTGGATTTGCATTTTAAAAGATGCCCCACATGTCCTGTAGGCCAAGGACAAAAGCAGGTAAGAGGCTTGGAATATCTAGGCCAGCCCCACAAAGGGGACCTTGCCTAAGGGTGGCAACCCCAGAACTAATGAAGAGGTAAAGTCAAGGACATCTTTGGAGGTGAACACCAACGGGTCTGAAGATGTGCACTGGTGGCAGAGAGTGATCCAAAGCAAGGTTTGGGGGCTTTGAAACTATGAAGGCTCTATCACAGAAGTGATGGAGACTGCAGTCGGAACAACTTGAGGACAGAGTTGGGAAAGGAGACCAAGAGTTCTGGCAAGGTGTGATGTGTACGGAATGCCGCTTACACAGCCAAGCAGTTCAAAACTCATCTGGACCTCAGGAGGGCCCGAGTGAGGCTGGAGATAGAAAAGTGAGGATTCTTTAGCCACAATCTAAAATCACGAGTCTGCTGAGATTAGGAGAACAGAGGAATTGAGAAAAGTGGCCCAGGCCCCATCTTGGGTCACCAGAGACCACTCGGAAGTAACAGAGGAGGCGGAAAAGAGCCCAGGAGGAGGGTGGGCATGTGTCTAATGAACACATAGCTCCTCACACTATCAACACTGAAGGTCTTGGGTGGCCCCCAGGATTGCAGTGAAAAGGAAGGCACAGCCCTGACCCTCTAGGAATTTATACTCTAGAAGAAAAAGAAAAGACATCCAAGAATGAGACGCTTAAATTTAGTTTCTTGGCAGTACAGTTTCTGATTCAACTATAGCACCACCAGAAGAAAGGAGCGTATGGACCAATTGAAAAAGAAAGTCAAAGCTACAAAGCAGTCACTAGACTCCTTCTCTTTTATGTGTCCAGCAGCTTCTTCAACTCATGAAACCTGGCTGTGGCACAACCCACTGATTATTGAATTCGTATCCTATTCAGTTTTCTAGAGGCTCCAAACTCTTGCAAGAAAGGAGCTATCAGCTGCCCAGGGGCATTTAGTGTCCCTGGCAAACCATTCTGAATGTTGAGAGACAAGCAAGAAGATGATAGGCAAGTCACAGTTGATGTTATTCCGAGGGACACTTGGACACAAGGAAACAGTCAAATCCTGTCAGGATAATGAGATGAACAGCTTTGAGGGCAAATAGTACTAGCTCCACGAGGCTCAAGGGACTGAGGTGATCATTACCAAATTTTCTCAGTAAGAGTAACAGGATGGGAGGAGTTTGAGCAACAGCTTATAGACAGGTTTCTGATACAGTTTAGAGACCATCATTGGCCTTGGGCCCTCCCTCCATCCTGTTTCTCCCATACCCTCGCTCTCAAGCAGAAGCCACACCAGTCATCACAACCCGAGGAAGCCTAAAATCCTAAGAAAATGACCCAATGGTTGCACACTAACACTTCCTAGGGGAAGAGGCTTACATTGAAAGTTTAGATTATGTACACATTTACAGTTGGAGCTTTCTAAGGTTCTTTGGATCTAAAACCGGTATCTTAACAGGGTAGAAGTGAGATGATTGTTTGAACAATGCGGGGGTGAGGTCCTGGGAGGCGGGATCCCAGACTAGAGCCTACAGGCGTTTTCCCTACTGGGGCCATGCCGGACATAGCATGCAGCCAGAAAGACAAAGCAGTGATCAGTCAACTAAGGAAGTGTGCGTGCATCAAGGAACAGAAGAGGAGACAAGGAAAGTGGGAGGAAAGGGCGACAAAGTGTTGCATCGGGAGTATACTTATAACAGAAGATTTTTTAGAGATTTTTTTTGTTGTAGCTTTTTGTATTTCTCCTCTTCCCTCCAACTGCACCCCACTACCTTTAGGCTTTCAAAGATTCGCTTCAGCAGTCTTGTCATGGCAGAAAGATAAGCAAACTAAATGAGGAAGGCACCTGCCTAGGAGAAGGAGGAAGTGAGATCAAGGAAGGGACACGGCCTAGTGTGCTCTGCAACAAACAGCAAACAGGCCCTTCTGTGAAAGAGCCTAGGACACTAGGAAAGTATGAAAAGTTAAGAAAGGAAAATAAGAATTCATTCCTTTTCCTTCCCAGGCATGGTGGAGAATAAAAACCATTGTTCCTGACCCAGACAGACCTGTGCCTGGTGAGATGGAGAAACCTCAGTGCCTTGGCTGGCTCATCCTTTGGACCCAGCCATAGCCGAGACCTACACGAATAACTAAAGTTGAACTTCAGAGGTAAACTCATCAATGGTACCTACTACCAGATGACCTGAGCACCTGGTTAGAGGCACTGTGATTAGGAAAACTGACTGGACTTTACAAATCAGCCCCAGCCTCTATTGAAACGGCACGGCTTTCTTAGACCATCTCCCTGTGGCAGAGCAAGCTAGCCAATTAACTGTGCCCAGACTGGAGAGAAGAGGCCCTTGATATTCACATCCCTTCCTAGGAATCTTCAGTAAGTGGATGAAGGAGCCAAGCAGGTGTGTTTGCTTGCTTGCATATTTATGTGGAGATTTATATGTAAGAGAGATTGTGGACTTTAACAGGGTGCTGAAGGCTGGACCAGAACTCATAGCTCTAGTTATACAGAAGATAGACTCCAGTTTACTATAAATAACCTTAAAATAATCACAACTACCTCTCAGTAATGGACACTGCCCTATGACATCAAGAGCTCTCCATGACATGTGCCCTCTGATTGTGACCTGCTCCCTGCCCGAAGGAAGCACACAAGTCCCCCACCTGAAACCCAGACACCAAGTAATTCTCAACAGAACTTTAAGGACCATCCAGTGCAACATCAGCCTTGCGAGGGTCCAGCATCCGGCTCCTTAGCATTATTCCCAACGGCCATTTTTGCAAACCCTGGTTTCAGTAGGTGAAGCTGTGGTTTTGCTGCCTGCCCCTCAACGACAAGCCAATACCATGCTTCTGAACTGGAGTCTTATATGTGAACGCCAGTCTCTACAGATAGGTGTTTAGAACTAACCCCCAAGATAAAGCCAGCAAACCCCATAGCACCAAAGAGCTGCCAACCTGGATCAGCTCTTATTGCCTACTGTTGGCAGACCTCATGCCAGGCCTGCCCGTTAATTTTAGAGCAACTGACAAAACTTCCTGCTGTCAGCTCCTGATGAGTTGGATTTTAACTCACCTACTATGTACCAGGCACTGAGCATACAAAAACTAAACAGCCCTTGCCCCCAAAGAGCTCCCAGTCTACCAGAGAAGTTATCACATCCATAAGCCACTAAAAGAATAGACAGATGAAAAATCAGAATACAAAGTGCTACTAGAATACATAGGAGTCGGTATAATCAAAAATTCCCTCCTGATGTGCCACAGAGGGAGGTCTCAAGGTAGACTTCAGAGGACACAGCACTTGAGCTAGGTTTCGAAGGATAAGTAGGATTTTGAGGCCTGGAAAATGTGACGGAGAGGAAGACACAAGAGCATGAAAAAGTGGAGGAGTCAAACTGCGGCACAGGCACGGAATCTGGATTCCCTGGTCCAGCGTCATCGGAGCGCGGCCGTGCTGCTGCGTCACTGCCTCCTGCCCGGGCTCCGTGAGCCTACTCAGTCCCCGGCTCCCAGCCATGGCCGAGAGAGCCTGCCGTGCCTCCAGAGCAGAGGCCAGGGAGGTGGAGGGCAACAAGATTCTTCAGGCCCAGTGCTGGCCACTCCGCACCAAGAGTGAATTCTAAAAACAATGCTCATTGCGAGTATATATCTTTGGAGGCTGAGCTGTAGCGATGGTTCTCCAGAGCTGGTTTGCAGTCTGACCCAAAACAATATTTGTTCTGAGATCATACCATTCCTACTCTGGTAGAGTTAGGTCTTTCTGCCATGAGGTGACATTACTGGGTTCCTGATGAGTTCGGGACGCCTCCTTAGGAGATCTACATCATCATGACAAACCAGCTCTCAGCAAAGCAGTGCTGTATTCTAGCAAAGGATCAGGCTGCAAAGAACCAATTTCCGTCCTCAGAGAGCTCAAGGGAACAAGGGATGACGCTGTCTTTGCCTGGCGCTGACTCGGAAGTTCTCTCCATCTTTTGCTCCTCTTTTCCCACGTAAACCCAAGTCCCCTGGGAAATAAGATGAGTCATAAATTTCTACCAAGGTGCTTCTTGTAAGCTTAGAAAGCTTAGCAAAAGCAGCTGTGGCTACTCCCTGTTTTGCTTTCCATAGCACCTTTGAAAGGCTCTAAAGACAAATACAACTTCAGGTCAATAGGGCCTCTTCGAGGCACAGCTGATGAGCTGGAGGGACGTGAGGACTCAGTTGCTAGGTATGTGTGGTGTCTCACCTATCCCTCATTCAATTCTGCTTCCCTCTCAGGGTGAAAACCCGCCCTGGGAAGCTAGGGAAGATGCAGGCGAGCGGAGAGAGGCAACCGCCAGCCCAGCCACAGGACGGGCTCCCAAGGTGATGCAAGGAACACTTGACCGTGTGATATCTCCCCTGGGGACCCGCCTCAAGATCTGTGCTTTCCAAAGCAGGGTTTTCCTGGGCACCACCACCTCCCCACTGACCTTCTCTAAAGGGTCACCCACCCAGGCTGCTACGATGTCCTCCCACATAACCTCCCTTAATTCCAAGGCCTACCAGGTCCTGTAAGCACCCGGACTCTGGGCTGTCAAACAAAAACATTTACTGTTCTTCCTCCCACCACCCTCTAGTATATTTATTTTTCACCTACTGAATTATGAGATAAAGAGTCATACCCCAAAGCCCTTTTGACAAAAAGCCACCTAAGCGTTTTGCTAACTTCCCCCATTTTTCTACCATCAGTAATCTGAACAGAGCTACAGAGGAAAAAAGAGTTGGGGGTGCAAAGAACTCAGAAAAAAAGCTCACCACAGCAGGATGGCCTGCCAACCTCTCTCGGAGCTGAGAAACCGGGAGCCATGCTGCTCCTGGGAGCCCTTATGCCTGTGCCACCTGTTGCCCAGGTGCTACATCTGACACTTCTGAGACAGGAGGAGGCGATGGAAAAGACGATGGAAGAGAGGTAAGTGAACCCTACTTTTGGAGACGAGATCCACATTCTGAAATAAACTGTAGCCCAGGACCAGGCTGCCAGGTCTAAACTTAACAGGAAAAAATAACCATTAAGTCCCCAGCCAAGTGCCCAGTGGTCTTCTGTGACCCTTGGTAACCCCAACCCTAATTTCCATGTCATTGACTATGCAGATTTGACTCCCCTGTGGGCTTTGGACACCATGACAGTTCCTCCAGAGGCCAAGGTCAAAAGCTCCACTGCCCAACAGAGGGCTGTGCCAAGCCACTCAGAGGCAAGCATCAGGCCCCAGACCAAACTGTCAATCCCACCTCAAAGCCTGAGGGTTAAAATTCTCCACACCAAGGCCCCTCAGGGCCTTGAGGTCTTCTCACTGGCCCCGGCCCACCCTGGAGAGTGTTCTCTTCTCTTCTCTCTTTCAAATACATCATTGGTCCTGCTGCTACTTTTGTGTCCTGCTCCATTCTTTGTTTTGGACCTTGAGACCTAGACAAGACCTCAGGCCGGTAAGACTTCTATCACTCATTTAAAGAGTGAGTTTTAGGTGGGCTGGAAGCTGCTGACTCTCTTCCATACTCTCATCCCCCGTTCTCTGTCTTCCTGCTACATTCCTGCCCCTCGCAGAGACGGGAAACCAGGAGTCGTGAGCCCCAGCCGATTCAGTCCTGCTTCTGGGGAGGAGAACACTTTCTCCAGGCTGAGAAGATTTGTCTGAAATGCACACCCCAGTACTTTTTCCTGAGGCCCTCGGGCTCCCAGAACACTGTAGCCCAGTTCTGTGACTTAGCTGAACTGTTTTCCATGGAACACAGGAGCATCTCAGAGGCTTGGCTGTCACCTTTGTCTAGACAGTCCTTCTCTCTACTTAGTCCCTCTCCATCTCCCTCGCCATCTCTTCCTTCAGACACGTCTCCCTCTCAGGAGAGCCTGGAGAGCACCGGAAGTGGAAATAACATTGAGGATGTGGGAAAGCCCAGTCAGTCACAACCACACAAGGCCCTGAGGTGAAGTGGCAGTGACGTGACCCTGGTTACTTCCTACCACTGCACTGCTCTACCCGCTCAGTGCCTCTCTGCCATCAGCTGCAGAAAGAGTCCCCACCACGAGGCTTCCCGAGGGCCCCTGGGCAGGGACCCTTCCAGTACTTTCGGGACAAACTCTAGAGGCCTGCCAGGTCTGTTACAGCAGCCAAACACAGACACTTCAGGCTTCTGCCTGCTAAGGGCTGGCCTGGCCCTGCCCAGCCACACTCCTCCCTCCAGACTCAAAGACTTTCTCTATTGCTCCTCAGAGAAGCCCTCCCTCTCCCATCTCTCCTTGCTGGTCCCTTGACCTTCTTTGGCCAATTCTCAGAGAAAAACCAGGGGATGGGAGGGAAGAACTAGGATTCTGGAGTACTGGAAAAAGTGAAGGAATGAAATGCAGAAAGTGCCTATTACTCTGGCATCCCATGGGTCAAGAAGAAAGCTAGTCCTCTTCCTCCCTCGTCCTCCATAAAAGGTACCCATAGGAAGGAATATATGGCTTTCTGTAATAAATTACCTCAAACCACCATCCTATCAATCCTGAGTGACTTATGAGAAACTTAACTAGAAATCCAAGCTACGATCCTGGAAGAATAGGGCTTTATGGGGCCCGGCAATGCCCAGGGATTTCTGCTACCAGTCTAGGCAAATGGAGGCTACTTCAGGAGAGCCATAATTCTCCAGTCTTCTCCTCTCTGCTCCCAGAAGTCTCCTTGTGTCAGGGTCTTCCTGTTCCAGGAAGTCTTCCTCAGTCACCTCACAGCAGTGCCTTAGATGCCTTGGAGTCACTCAGAATTGGGACACTGCCACCATGTCCCTCATCTGCTGGCATGAAAAGACATCCTGAAGCCAAGGCCCCCACACCCACATGCCGGCCAACTTCCGGGAGACACCTATGAATAAACAAGCTGTCCCTGCAGTGGCTAAAGACAGCAGCGACCTCTCGCCTACTCCCTCGCCTGTAGCCTACAACTTCAGCATCCGCTTAAATTCCCTCTTTTGTTTGTACATCATAGTCACATAAATAACATGTGCCATTAGGCTTACTATTCTGTGTGTGCTCATACTTTCCTCGGGGTTTACTTTGTATTGGGCTCCAAACTTCTCTGTGAAGAAATGACCTTTGTCCTTTGAGAAAAATTCCTTTCACAGTACTTCGGATTTCAGTTTTAATTTTGTAAAACTGTGAAAACTAGATTCTGTAACCATTGGAAAGACAGGCGCCGGGGCCAGGGGGACCTCGGAAGTCTTCAAGGGGTCCCAGAGATGGAAGCGAGAGCTGGGGTGGCCTTCTCCTGCCAGTGCCACTGACCTGGCCCTTCTGCGCTGTCTCTCACAGGATCAGCCCAACTCCTCACCAGCCCCCAAAACAGCCGCAGAGTGCCTCAGAACTAGGGAATAACGGGGCTTTGAGTCTCAACTAGTGAGCCAGGAAGAAGCCAATGCTAGAAGGTAGGTTCCCAAGACACAGGGCCATCCAGAGGACAAAGGGGACAAAGGTGAGCTTTATGCCACAGACTTGGAGGCCTGCCCTGCTCAGCGTGACACAGGAAAATTCATTCACCTCTGCTCACTCCCACCCACCCCCCAACAGCTTCTCCCCTCTCTCAACCAGACTATTTCAGATGAAAAGGACAAGGTCTCAATCAATGCCTTCCTTCCTCCTACCAGTCAGTTTGCCCACAGCCTCCTTTCCCCATCTATGGCCCATGTGGAAGGGAAGTGGTAGCAGACAGGGTTTGTTCTCCCGGGTCTAGCTCAGTGTTGCTCAGGGATCAGTAAGAACCACTATCCCAGAGTCACTTCAACTCCTTTGCCACTTAGGGACCAGGTTCTAGCAACTAGAAAGTAGGGTGTTGAAGCAAGATCCACAAGCTCAACTCAGGAAATCGTGAGCCGATGGCTGGAGCTGAGGGCTCTAAATCCTTGATGAAGAAGTAAATGTCCCTTGACAAGCGCATAACACCGATGATAAGCTGCAGAAGACAGAGAGGCAAGGTCAGTGCTGCAGCAGATCTGTCTTTCCATCCCTGAATATGACCTTGCCTGGGCTCACAGGGTCCCCCATCCCCGCATCTCCTACTTCCCCTCCTCTTCCTGCCTCCCACTCCTCACTCTTCTGCAAGACAGATGGCAGGCGAGGAACTGGATGGAATCAAATAGGCCAGTTGCAAGACATCCCTCGGAAAAGGATAAGATCATCAGAAGACTCACATGCCACCTACCCTCCTGCCACAGGCTGAGTTTCTCCGTGCAGAATTAGTCCCTTTGCCTCCCTGCCTTCACCCTCAGCTCCTTACAGTCCCACAACCATCACACCCATCACCACACCACTTCCCACTGGCAGGAGGGAAGGGCTCTAGGTCAGGGAATAATTAGCTCCTGACCTGCCAGTCACCCCACTCCTCCTGGACAGTTTCCTCCTGTAGATTCAGCAGTGGAAGGCCAATAGAGTAGGGGGCAGCCAAGTTACCTGCCCCCTACTCTATTGGGGATGTACCTCCCAGACATTGAGACAGTGTTATAGTTTAAAATGTGCCCCAAAAGTCTCTTGTATTTGGAAAGTGACTGGATTATGGGGGTATTATACTCATCAGCAGATTAATCTATAGCTGAATGTGCTGTTGGGAGACGGAGCCTGGTCAGAGGTGACAGTCGGTCACTGGAGGCATGACCTGGAGAAGTGTATTCTTGTCCCTGATCCATCCTCTACTCCTGCCCCCAGACTCCTGGCCACCAAGACAGGAGTAGCTTTCCTCAACCTAGCCCTTCCACCGTGCCATTTCTGCCTTGGAACTGGTAGACCATGGACTTAACCCACTGAAACTGTGAGCCAAAATAAACCTCTCCTGTAAATTGCAGGTATACAGGTACTTGATCCCTGTGATGTGGAGGCTGACTAATAAAGTTTAGCAGAAGTGAGTATTCAAGAAGGCAGGGGCCATTTTTGAAGGCCCAGAAAACTACAGGCTGTTTTAAACTTCTATCTCAGAGAAATGGGAGCAGCTACAACCCGAGACGATGTGAATAACTAGTTTGACAGGGCTCCATCTCTCAGTCTTCTCTATCACATTTGTTTACTCTCCCATTACAGTCTGGTTATTTCCTCTTCTCCAGCTCTGACTCTGCTAGATACCTCTTGAGCCTGTTCCTTTCTGTTTTGGAAGACAGTGAAGTTCCCTTCTATTCTAGCAACAGTTGGCTTCAGGGCCTTGTTCAGTAGCTGTGTCCTCCTTAGTCAGGCCCTACTTTCCTCCCAGTCTGCTGGTTGGGTCTTTGCACGGTTCATCAGTAGTGTTTCTAGTCACTGCCTGTGGGCCAATCATCCGAGAGCATCCTGAACTAGACTTTGTTGAGGGCTCCCTCAGACCACAGCACTCCATCAGACTCTCCGCCCAAGGCCAACTGCCTCAAATGGGATGCTCTCCTCGCCGCCGTAGTGCCCCAACTGTGAAGCACTGTCTTGCCATGTCTCGGTGCATCAGGCAGGAAGGCACACTCCACTGCCATCCAGCTGCTGGTTTAGCCTTCGGTCCATGAAGGTGAAAAAGGAGAGCAGCCTCCGGCAGCTGATTTCTTAGCTTTCGCTTTCACAGCTTTCCCGTTGCCGGTCTCATTTGCCCCACTCAGCTCTGAGCCCCATGAGTTAAGACCATCAGCAGTTGCTTGTGAACATCATTAAAATTTTGAAGGCTTTATAGAAAATAGAAGCGAGCAGATGCAATGCTTTCTTGAATTTTGGAAGCTTCTGAAAAACCTTAAAAATTGTAAACTCATAGAACGTGTTCAGTGGAAAGGAGATAAAGAAAAGACTATATAGTTAAGCTAGCCAGTTCCTTCTTGCCTTCATTGCCACCAGTCTCCTCCTCATCTCAGTCTTCCCTGTCAGACTTTACCACCTTCTCTGTAAATCTACCTTTGGCTCACCTGCTATTTCCCTCTTCCCATCTCTCTCCAGACACTATGGGTCAGAGTCCCTGAGCTCGTGTAGGCCAGTCCAAGTGCCCCTGCGATTCAATTGATGCTGAAAGAGCAGCTTTTGGGTTCCCCGTCCCTCAACAGATCGGTATGAAATATAATTGAGACAAAGTATTTCTTTGCTCTTCTTTCACTCTCCCCTTCCCTCGGCTACTTGGGAGCCACCCACTCTGCTCCCCTCCCAACAAATGTCTCAGATTCACTGATGTGGCAAAAGGAAGCACAAACTAGTCAGAGCAGGAAAGGCCGAAGAAATGGAGAGGATGTGGGGACTTTTGCACATTCTGCTCAGGACCTTTACGAGCCATGCTCATGCTATTCTGCTTGCAGAGCATTCAGGAGCCTTCACGGATAATGCTCCTTGCCAAACAGAAAATGGTGTGCTCGGCTGTAGGTCTCCTGGGAGAGCCGTTCCCTCTTGTCCTTAGCGAGCAAAGGTCTCCAAGTCAGTTGACACTGGTGACAGTGATTGGTGGGAATTTCCAAACATATCTTGAATCCTAACACTATGTCCTTTTCCCAGGAAAGACAAGTCGGATGGGTCCTGCCTCACAGTCCCACCCCAGCAACCACCTGTTGACAAACTTGTCATCACGAGGTGGCACAGCTCATCCAGCACCTGCCCAAGTCATATCCAATTTTCATTGTCACCTAAGCCTCCTCTTTCACCTCACTTCCGACAGACCCCATTGAGATAGAGCTCCCCACTCCTACTTCTCAATCTCTGGGTTCCCAGCTCCAGCACACACCAACACCTTCACTCTTTAGTTCAGTCCTTCCCTCTCATTTCCCAATGGAGGAGTAGCTGCTGCGACTCTCATTGGCCTGGCCAGGAAACTGAAATGGCCTGTTTTCCTGGCTTGCTTCTTCTCCGCTCACTTCGGTTCCATCTGGACCACTAGATGAGTACTCCCTCCATAGCAAGAGGAGCAATAAAAATAGCTAACACTTACTGAGTGACATCTATGGGTCAAGCATGTTTTTGTTTAGCGTTTCTGGAGTCCCAGATCTAAGTCTCTATAATAGGTTCATGTCATGCATCTATTATCACCCTAACTCCCTGTCTCATTCTCCACCTCTGACTCCATCATCTATAAAATTATGTGCTTATCTGCTGTCAGCGTGCCAGGCCAAGGTCTCTGGTTAGACCTTTCAAAGATGGGCCACTCCGTGTTTATGAAAGCTCCAACTATCTCTATACTGCAGGGAATCATCATGGTCCTGGCCTCCTGCTTGCCATCTAGGAGCTCTTGCTGAGAAGCCCTCGCAGGGTGAATGCACAAGACCACCACATCCACTATCCCCTTCTCTGCCTATTTGTCTCCTGGTCCCTAGACTCCCCACTCGAGACCTCACCATTTCACCCATATGCCAGGACCTACCCGGGCCTTCTGAGGGCCACCTAAGTCCTGTCCTCCACACTCTAACCTCTCCTCTGTCTTCCCCACATTCCCACCAAATTCTTAACCAAAGAACTAAGTGGCTCATACAATACATGGACATATTCTCTTGGAGAGTTCATTCGTACTTTTAGTTCACCACCCCCCCCATGTCATGTGCTCCTTCTTTGGAGGAGAAAGCTGCCTTTCGCCCTGCCCTAAGATACTTCCGTTACAACATGAGAAACCACTAACGGAATATTGAAAAAAAAACAAGAAAACGTTACTTCAGCGTCTCGCGATAAGAGAATGAACGGGTAATAACGGCCCCTGTGCTCGTCATTCATTGAGCCATTGACCTGTCGATCACTTCTGCTGGCCAATGAGCATAAACCCCTCTCAGGAGGCAGAGGTTGGGCAGCCCCAGACCGGGAGGGTGAGGGCGGTCTGAGCGAGTGCTGCTCCCCATGCGGGGCCTTTTGGACAGTTCATTCTGTCCTCTCCAAGTTGAGCAAGGGTCCACACCCATACGAAGAGTGAGGCCTTGCCTCTCCTACCTCCTCCCACCACCTCCCTTGGAAGCTGGCACCGACTGGTGGGCTTTTCCGGTGGACCCAGAGTGCCCTTTCCATGGGGAGGGCAGGAAGATGAGTCGGCAGAGGCGGATGTGCGAGCTCCTCCTACAGGCAGCCCTCATCCTCGCTCCTTCTGTTCCTATATTCTCCTCGAGGCCCTTCCCTCTTCCCACCTCCCAGATCACTCGCACTCCACTTGAATTTCTGCTTCGCATCTCCCTCCCACCCCAGAAACGTGGGGACTATAGGATCCTTCCCAAAGGACTATTCCCTGTGCTGGCTCTTCGTGATCTGCTCCACTGGGAAGCAATCAGCCCCCAGAAAGTTTGAGATAGTGCTTTTCAACAAGAGGGCACCAAATCACTTTAGAGGAATGGGCTGAAATGATTACAATTTTAAAATGCTATTTCTATGACCTGCGTGGTATCTGAATACTTGACATTGGCCCTTGTGACTTAGCAGTCATCAGCTGTGATGCGTAATCTGTCCAGACCCAAAAGTACCTTGTGCCCCTTAAGCATCTAAGATTCTACTTCTGAAAGCTTCCCTCTGTCTCTTTTACTGTTCTCTTTGCCTGTATCTTCCTCTCTGGCTAAATTTTCTTTGCTTCTTTTTGATGTTTATTTTCTCAGGCCAAATAGGAACCTGGAGAAGAGGTGGGGATGATAGCGGTCCAAAGGCGGAGCCACAGAAGCAGTCCCCTCCCCGCCCTGGCCGGGGTGAAGGGTGCCCCCACCTAGGTCTACAAATGCCTTCTTAGGCATCCTCCTCAGCACCTCCTCGGTACCACAGCTTGTTCTCTAAGCCCACTAGTACTTTGTCCTCCCCGCAACCAACCCAGCACCCCCGAGGATCAGAGCCACTATCCCCTGCCCCCGTGGCACCACCCTACAGAATCAAACTATAACCACACCCTGGTTCTGCCGGCCTTGCCTGCCTGCCGAAGTGTTATTTAATATAAATATTGCTAAAGAGCGTTTATCATTGCGCAATGCATCAAAGTGCATTCCTCTTTCGTGCTTTTCCACACAGGCAGGCTGTTTTCTAAGGGGTTTATTTAGCTCATAGTTTTGGCAGTTCCAAGTCCAACATCGGGTGACCCCACTTGCTGAGGGCTTGTGGGAAGGGGCATCATGGCATGAACTCCCCTGGCCGAGAGACATCACTTCACCTGAAGGAGCCGGAGAGCAGGGTGTCTCAAGGCTTGCTCTTTCCCTAACGAGCTTCTGAGAGAACCAGCTGCGCCTCCCACCTGTGCACTAACACTAACGCACAAACGGAGCACTTTCCCCAGGACCTCCCGCTAGTCCCCACCCCCTCACTTCCCCACCCTTGACCCCTGGGGGACACACCATAAGAAAGCTCGGGGAAACGTGACAGTGTCTACCTCTCAGGACAGTAGTGATGAACAAGCAACACACCATGGTGTGTGGAGTACAAACACACCAAGAACATGGTTTCCCCCGACGCGGGACATGTGACCAATGGAGGAGCGTGTCCCCTAGTCTAGTAGCTGGAAAGTACGTAACAAAGACTTAGATGGAAGCAGGATCTTTGTGTTATTTAAAGTAATAAAAACCTGAAAATATTTACATTGGTCAGTCCGTGAGTGAACTTTTATGCTGCTATTAAAAATTGTTAAAAATACATTTGAAAGCTGTATGTGGCGGTGTACACGTGTAATCGCAGCTATTTGGAAGGCTGAGGCAGAAGGATCACAAGTTCAAGGACAACATGGGAAACTTAGTGAAACCCTGGCTCAAGATAAAAAGGAGGCTGAGTCAGGAAGACCACCAGTTCAAGCCCAGCCTGGATAATTTGGCAACTTATCGAGAACTTGTCTCAAAAAAATAGAAGGGTTGGGGACATAGTTCAATGTGGAGGCACTGAGTTCAACCCCCACTACTGCAAAAATTAAAGATAATAAAAACTAAAAGGGCTAGAAGGGCTTGGGTCGCAGCATTTACTAGTAGCAAAAGACACGTTTCACGATGGGAGGAAAAAAGCATATTCTAAAACTGTATTTGCAGTATGTTCATAATCTTATAAAGTATCTGTGCACTTGAGGACTTAACAAGAATTCCAGAAGTTAAAATTACATCTGGGGATTTTGATTTCGTTTCTTGTTTGGTTTGTTTCTTTGTTACCCTGGGGATTGAACCTAGGGCCTTTTCACTAAGCTACATTTCCAGCCCTTTTTAATTTTTTTATTTTGAGACAAGGTCTCACTAAATTAAATTGTCTAGGCTGTCTTCAACCTTGCAATCCTCCTGCCTCAGCCTCCCAGAGTCCTGCCATTACAGGTGTGCGCCACTATACCCAGCTTATAGATTATTTTTATCTGCTACAGTGAATATATTATGACCAGGAAAAATTCCAAATTGCAAAAATACTTGGTTCTTCCCTGTTGAAAATGGAAGTGGGAATGAAGTTGACCCACTGGGGGAGGTGCCGAGGCTTGTGGTCCGTGATTGTGTGACAACCTGAGCCAGTTCCTCCCGTCCTGAGTACAGTCAGGGTTGGTTTAGAGATCTATCTGGGGGGACAAGATGGTCTGTTCCCCTTCACCTCGTCTCCACTCACTTTCCTTTTCTCTCACGCCCTATTTGTGCTACCGCAACAAGCACGATGCCCTGAAGGGTGAGAGACCTGGGTTCAAATTCTGCCCCAGGATAACTAGGCAAATTATTCACTGTTTCTAACCCTTAGCCCGTTCACCCACATGACACCAAGCAGAATCCCAAACGGATCATGCGAAGCTGACTCCCAGCTCAGGGCTTAGCCGTGCTTCGCCCTCCTGGAACGGCATTTTCCCTGGACCTCCACGTGCTTAGGGCCTTCTCACCTGGGCCGCAACCCCTCACAAACCTCCTCACTCGCTGCTGCCCCTCTGAACCGTTTTCTGTCTCATTGTTGCTGAGCACAGATCCCTAACTAAAACTGTGCGTGTGCCTGCCTGCCGTTGTCGCCTAGAAATCGAGTTCTTTGGGATCAGTGATCTTCTATTTTGAGCACCATTGCCTGAAACATGCCTTCCCTGATTTCATGAGTCGGGCAGCGCGTGATGTATTTTCACCCTGTTTCCTTATCTGCCCAAGAAGCTCAGGTGGTTTGCATAGGAGAGAAAGGTTAAGAACAGAGAGGTGAAGTACAATGAGTACAAGGCAGAACCCGAGTTAGAACTAATTCCAGAACTCCTTTTGCTCTGCTAGCCTTCCCTCCCGTGCAGCCTGCATGAGGCCTGTTTTGGAGAGAAAGGGCTTGGTACCATTCAAGGGCAGGAGGGCAGGTGACATTGAGGCCAGATCTCTAGTCCAGGAGGCTCAGAATAGTGGAAAGACTGAACAGGGCCTGGGCACGGTCACAGGAAGTAGGCGGCGTGAAGGATGACAAGAAGCAGAGGGCTCCGTGACAATTCAGGGCCTTGACACCATTTCATAAGCTTCTAAGCAGCTCACAGTCTCTTATTCATTCCATAAACAGAAACCAAACACCTCCTGTGGACTGTAAGTGATTCAGGGGCATGGGCAGCCCCCACCCTGAACTGAGCACCTACTGTGTGCTGCAGCCAGGTCAGGACTCATCCAGCTGGGACATTCTTGTCCATATCCTTCCGGTGCCCGCGGCACCGCACCAAGCCCAGGGGTGCCTGGGTAGCGGGCGTTACCTGCCCCGAGCAGAGACAGATGGGAGATTTTAGTCATCATTAGGGTTTATTGACCAGCACGGCTGGAATTTCCCAAAGAGGAGAATTAATCTCACTACCGACTGAGAGCAGACATCCTGCTGGGAGTAGTTACATAAATTCTGTGGCTCAAATTAATTAGGATTGTGATTCATTTGTTTAATGAGGAAGAATCCGATGGTGGTGAGAGGGAAGCCAGCCTGACCTTTCAGAACTCGGCCAATCCTAGGCCACAGAGGGGCCAGTGGGAGGACTAGGCAGCCGGAGCAGGGCCCTGATGGAGATGGAAGAGCCTGGCCAATCAGCAAGAGAAGTAAACTGAGGCGGGCACAGATAGCCAATCAGAATTTGGTGTTTTAGCAAAGGGTCTGAGGTGCTGGGGTGTCCCCAAACTCATGCCTGCAACGTCTCTCAGACTCCAAGCACAAAAGGGTTTCTCAGCTTCATTCAGAGCCTTCATCCTCCTCTTTCTCTCAGCTGTGGCGAACAAGAGCTGAGATCACTTGATTGCCACTCTCAGGACCCATCTGTCTTTTTCCTCCTCTTCCACAAAATGCCAGACTTTATTACTTGCAAGAAGAAGGCTTCTTTTGATACAACTAAGATTTATTTCCTGAAGCGTACAGGAGCATCCTCCTCTCTTACTCCCACCTCTACTTACAACCCCAAATCCCACCAATACTACCTTCACTCTACCCTTAAGGCCTGGCACTTAGTTTGCACAGGACCTGGGTCTCTGCTGCAATAATACAGGTCAGAGGCAGGGTGGTGGCTGGCTGCAGGTGGCCTTGGTAGCAATGAAGAGAAGCAGAAACTCTGCATGACTCGAGGGGACATGATTGATATTGTAGTCTATGTACACAAGGCCTTTTGGATTAGAGGAGAAAGTGTGCTCCCTGGCGGCCATGGAGAAAATGGCCAGTCTAAACCAGAGTGACCTAGGACAAAGACAGAAGACAGTCCCAAATAAGCCACTCTTTTCACCAGTTTCTTCACTAGTTTCTTTGTACTTCATAACTCAGATAGCTGGAAAAGCAATAAATTGGTATATCAGAGCAGACTCCAATATCTTCAGCTACTTTCGATTGAGTAGTGATGGCAGATCTCTCCAAGAAAGTGACATTCAAGCAGAAAAAGGAATGGTTTCCACGCATATAAAAAACTGGGGAAGACTGTTCCAGTGTGTATTAGTCAGCTCTGTGTAACTCTAATACCTGAGGCAGTGACTGTATAAAAAGAAAGGATTTATTTAGCTCACCTTTCTGGAGTTCTAGTCCGAGACTGGGCAGCCCCATTGCTGTGGACCCCTTGTGAGGGCAGCAGATGGGAATGGCAGGGAGTGTGTGTCACCACAAACTGCCCACATCCAGAGCGAGGAAGCACAACACGGAGACACAAGCTGCGGTCCCACAAACCCTTTCGGGGGCATGCCTACAACAACTTAGAACATCCACAAGGCTCCATCTCACTATACCACCACCCTAGAGACCAAACCCCCAGGACACTGACCTTTAAGGGACACCCCATATTCGAACCACAGCAGTGGAAAAGAGCCAGCCAGCACAAGGAACTTTCTGGAAGGAGCTTTCAAAGACCAGAAGGAGAGCTGGAGGGCACAGAGGGGAAGCAGGGAGGGGCTACCCAGGCTGAAGTCTGAGAGGACAGACTGTCTCTCCTTGGGCATGGATGGTTTCATCTGTTTGTTTTTAATTCTAAAGCCTTTGGAGAGGGATAAACATGGGAAGTGGCAAGAGCTGTCTTACACAGAAAAGTGATCTCTCTGGCCACTGAAGGGAAGCCAATCTAATGAGCAAGGGTGGAAGTCCTGCGCTCCCCAGAGGAAATGGCAGGCACCTGTCAAGGACAAGGAAACAGAGGCCCAGAGAGCTGACAGATTTCTCCTACGCCATGCCATCTTGGATACAGGTTCCCAGATGGGCACTCCTTCACAGCGTCCCTTCTCTAAGGGAACCATGACAGACTGAGCTCCAGGAAAAGCTTCCAGACCTGGACTGGAATGAGGGCCAAGCACATGCTCTTTATGGAAAGTCTTGTTGAACCCAACTTATGGTTCATCCTGGTTGTGCCATCTTGGTCAGTCCAAATAAGAGGTAGGGCCACCTAGAAAGAAAACAAGGCCCCCTGGGGATTTCTGTAGTTTGTCCAAAAATTTCCTTTCTTCCCCTTTTTCATCATGGTCGATGTTATGGTCTAAATTGATATCCTTTGGGAAAGAACATAAAAGTGCTTCCCAAAAATATGCTTCCTCGTGGCCCTGGAGAAACGGGGGTCCACGTCAGAATATGTTCTGAGGGAGAGTCTAAAGGATTTGGTGATAAACTCTGGCGGCTGGGGAAGAAGAAAGGAGAGTTTGGGGAGAATTTAAGCAGTTCGTTCCTGCTGCAGCGTCCATGGGACGTGAGACCACAGAGCTTTGTCCAGCCCCAAGACTTTGGATGTTACTCCAAGGAGCTGGGGCGTTAACCTCAAAGGAAAAAAGCACTAAGCAAGATACCTGAGCAGGACAGTGATGTGATCAGATCTGAGGACTGAATTTGCAGGAAAGAGAATGAAGGCTGGAGACAAGTACAAAGTTTAGAGCAGTCCTACACAGAAAGGATGGTGTTTTAGTCCATTTCTGCTGCCACCACAAACCACCTCAGCCTGAGTGGTTTGCGAATGATAAAGATTTAGTTCTCACAGTTCTGGATGCTGACATCCAAGATAAGGTGCTGCAGATCCCGTGTCTGCTTCCGAGGTGCTGCCCTATCGCCACATCTTCCGGAGGCTGCCTGACGGGGCAGACGGGACAGGCCACTCTGCAAATGTTCTTTCATACGGGCATGAATTCCATTCATGAGGCCGGAGCCCCCATGACTTAGCCACTTCCCCAAAGTTCCCCTTTCTTTTTTCTTTTTTTTTTTTTTTTTTTGGTACTGGAGATTGAACTCAGAGTACAAGACAAGCACTCTAACCACTGAGCTAAATCCCCAGCAGACCCCCTTTCTTTACACCACCATGACAGGATTAAGTTTCAGCATGAACTCTGGAAGGGACGCATTCAAAAGCAGCACTGCACCGTACACTTTCTGTGGATACAGTTTGCTCTATGTAGGTTACACTTCAATAAAGTTGTATTCAAACAAAAAGAAGTGATGGGGACCCGTGTTAAGGCCATGGAGTCTGAGGACCTTAGGAAGGGAAGGAAAAGTCTCCACGGAGCTGGGGTCTTTCCACCAGGATGCTCTCCGCAAGGATCACCAGGCTGCGGCCCCGAGGGCCAAGCGGCCCCTCGCAGTTGCCCCTCACAAGCGTGTGAGATTTCAGAGTTGGAAGGAGCCTCGGCGGCCCATTCATCAATGTCCCAGCAGGAAACAGAACTCTGCTCAAGTAGTTCAGCTGAAGAGACCTTAATGAGGAAGAACTATTTACAGAGGGCCCCACGGGATTCAAGGAACTGAGGAAGGTGCTGGGAAACCCAGAGACTTGAAGCTGCTGGAAACCACCCCAAGCCTCAAGGGGAAGGGCCTGGGCAGTAGGAACGGCTGCTTGGCAGGAGCTGTGGCCAAGCAGAGGGCATCGGGGTAGAGAAGGATCATGGCAGGAAGCCTCCAGCCTCGCCCTCCTCCCAGCCTCCAGTCTCCCACCGGCCAGACCACACTGGAGCCAACACAGGGAGCCTGAGGGCTCCTCCCACAGGTCAGCCTTCTGTGGGACAGAGCCGTGCAGGAGACGGGAGACCCGGAACTACGGAGGACAGACAGAATAGTCTCACGGATGTCACTCTCCCCCCACTGTTTTTCTCAGAAGCCTCCGAGACACTTGGCCAAGGCCGCAGAGCGAGTTGGGACAAGGCTATTAACCCCCAGCCCTCAGGACGCAGGTTTCAGGAACCCTGGATCTGCACTGGAGGCAGCCGGGCAGGGACGGTGCATCGTTCTGGAGCCACAGCCACAGATCTGTGGGAGCCAGAGGAGGGCCGCGGGCAAGGACAGCACTGAGGGCAAGGGGACATCGCAGGACCCCACAGGACCAGCCATGCCCTGCCAGCGCCTCACAGGGGCTCTCCTCCTTGTCTCCTTGTGACCCGGTGTCTGCCCCCATCCCCACTTCCTCTCTGGAGCCTCCCCAGGGATGGGGACGAGCACCCAGACCTGGAGTTGGCAGGAACAAGAGGAGGGGACTCTGTTTCCCTGGTAGCCGGCCCTGTTCACCAATTCCCTGGAGCTGCTCACTGATCCAGCATGAGATGGTTTAATTGAAGTCATTACAATAAATGGTGCAGAAAAGCAACACCCTTAGTCTGCCGGGAGCCTCAGAGACTCAGGACAGAGAGCGGGGCATCCCAGGGGCGGTGATTGCAATTAGATGACGGCCGGTGGAAAGGGGACGAAACTGAGAAGGCAGAAAATCTTGGGTTCAAATATGTCACCTTGACACCTTCTGAGCATCTGTGTCCTTGTCCAGGAGAACAGGAATATTGCTGCCAGTTCTGCAAGGCCCTGCTTGGCTCTGCACCCCACCTGTACCTCCTGCCCTGCCCCTCACTGCCTCCCCTCTCCCTTGCACCCTGTAGTCTCCTGAAATGGCCCTTTCCCACCTTCCCTGGGTGATTTCTGCTCCCCTGCCAAAACTCAGATCCTGAGCCACCTCCTCCGGGAAGACCTCCCTCGCTTGCCCAATTTCCCTTCCCCAAAGGCCTGTAGCTCCTGATGCCCGTGACGCCCATCTGGCATTCAATACTCACACTCATGCCTAGCCGACTGCACTCTCCCCATAACACCTTGTGTGGATATGAAGCAGGAGCTGCATTTTCCTCTCACTTTCACATGCCTGACATCATAACCATGATGCCTGGAGGGGCAGCCACACAGAGCCCAGGGCGGGCACAGCCAGACACAGCAGGTGCCAGTAGATGGCGCCGTCCATGAGGCCCTGAGCTCCCGTTTCCGTTAAACACGGCTGCCCTGTGTCTCTATCCTGAGCCTGGGACCGAGCCTCCTCTGTGCCCCCGCCCAGCACGTTGTCTGCTCAGCTTCGTAAACTTGTATCTGATTCAGAAGCAGCTCTGCCCACGACATCCTGGGACATCCAGCCCAGTGAGTCTTCAGACGACTCCAGCTCCAGCCACCACCTGACACAGCCATGCCGCAGTAGCAAGAAAACCTCCCAGCTGAGCCCTTCAGCCCGAGGGACTGTAAGGGATAATAATAAATTCTGCTTTTACGCTGGCTTAACAAAATTATTGTATAGAAGTGCCATTTTTCTGTTGAGAAGCTGAAGCTCGGAAATGCTATGTGCCTTAGCCAAGGTCACATAATGGGTTAGAGGCAGAAAACTCCTGTCACCCCATCGCCACCATCAGAAAAGACAGAGAAGGGAGCTATCGGGAACAGCGGTGGAGCGAAGAGGTGGAGGGAGGTGCGTGGCGTAGAAACATCCCAGATTAATTCTGTTTAGGAAGAAAATTATTCCTTGAATGTGCATGATTTTTTTTTTCAAAGAGCATCTTACGCCTTCTTAGAGTTTACAGAGTTGTTCCTATTTCAGCCTCAGGTTCGTCTTCTTCTTCCTTCCCCTTGGAGATAATTAGCCCTGAGCTTACCTGAGCACATTTTTCATGTCAAGAAGACAATGGCTTCAAAGGAAGGGAAAGGACAGCCCTACTGGAGGCCCAAATAAAGAAGACCCAGGCACAAAGCAATCCCTCCTGGGGAAATACATTTCCTGAATGAGCTGCCGTCAAAAGCACAAGCACATGTAGGAGGGGACCCGAAGTGGGCAGAGCGAGCCACTGAGCCCAGCAGAGTTTGAGGGGCCTGGATGGGAATCAAAGCCGTGCCCAGGCGAAAGCCAACACCCCTTTCCCAACTCACTGCCGGCCCCTTGGCCGAATCCCCGGTCCAAAGCTGCGGCTGTTGTCAGCCCCCTGCACTTAAGCACCACGGATTTTCCGAAGGCCCGTCACCCTCCACACGCTGCGATGGAGGACATGGGGAAGCAGCGTCTTCTTGTGAGGTTAGAAACTTGATTTTCACCTCTGAGGGAAACTTCAGGGCAATTACTTTGGGACCATCTCCGTCCCGGGCCCCAGATCCCCGAGTTGTTTACTTTGGAGGTTTGCTGTGAGGAGCCACCATTTTCTGGACATTTGTTCACTTTTCCTTTTTAATCTTCCCAGCAACCCTGCCGGAAGTAGTAGTATTTCGTTTTAAAGATAAGGAAATTAAATCCTGAAAAAGCACACACACTCCACGCAGCAGAGGTGGGCGTCAAAGCTAGCCCTGCCCAATTCCGAAGGGCTGCTCTTTCCCGTCTACTGCTTCTACCAGTCATGCATTCCCGCCATCGTGCTGCGAGAAAATAGCGTCACACCCGCTCGCGGTTATGCACGAGTAAGCATTTACTGCTCGGCTAGGTGGCTGCTGATCACGGCTGGCTCACTAACTGATTAGGATGCCACCGGCCATAGACCGATCCGGGCTGGCCTCAGCCAGGACAACGAGGGCAGCACTCTGCTCCACTTAGCCTCCTCCTCCACCACACTAGCCCAGGCACGTTCCCACAGCAAGCATGCCTGACTGCACTCGTATTTTTCAAGCTTTGCTCACACTCCGTTTGTCATTATCCCATCGGCCAGAGCAAGTCATACTGCCAAGGCCAGAGGCAGAGAAAAGAGGACACTGCAGATAAATGGCAAAAGGTGTGGCCGTCAGGAAGGAGGAAGCTTTGGGGCCAGCTTTGCCGGCTGTCGTACGGCCTTGGGCAAGTTGCAGCCCCCTTGAGTCTCTGTCCATGCCTTTTTTTAAAACAGAGTCATATCCACCTGGTAAGGTAGCTGAGGTCATTAAATAAGATAAGCTCTTCAAACACAAAGTCAAAGCACCCTTTCTGCTGCTTTATTTCAAGTACACGAGCCTGGGGTGGGTGTGAACACACAAAAAACTCAGTTCCTATATCTGCAGTCCAGAAAATTTTTACGTAGTTCTCAGAGGTGAGCCGGCCCAATCACCAAAATGATAAACAAGATTGTTGAAAGAGAATAAATCAAGGGGGAAAAGACAGTTTACATGATGTAATTAAAGTTACTGTTGAAGAACCTATCAAGGAGAGAGTGAGTCAGCGGCCGAGTTGAAGCGATGAATCAGACACACTGTCATGTTTCTAGAATTCGTGTCTATTTCAAGGAAGCCTGACGTCCCAGTTAAAAGAGTACCTTGAGCCTGCAGCAGCAACAGCTGGGCGGGAACACTCTTGTAATTCTAATTCCTTCACCACTGGCAACAGGAGCAGCGCTCTGTGAGGTCTCTCCACGCAGGGACACACAACTGTAGCATTGCTTAAGTGTAGTCGAGGGGAATTTTCGTCTTTATTTTCACTGGATTTGAAACACTGTTTTTTTTGGGGGGGGTTGTTTTGTTTTGTTTTTGGTGCTGGGGATCGAACTCAGGGCCTTGTGCTTCCAAGACAAGCACTTTAACCACTGAGCTAAATCCCCACCCCTCGAAACACTGTTTTAAGAGTATGTGAGCACACTGGAAAGATGATCACTATAAACATACATAAACCAGAACCGGACACTCAAATCACATGCACTGTGTTGATCAGGCAAGATTTGGAGGAAAAAAATAGACTAATGTGTTAGAGCAGAGAATATTATATTCCAAGTAAGACTCACAAGGCTCAGTGATGAATTTCTAGAGAGTTCCAAGCCATACGTAGAGGCCTCAAAGTGAATCTGATCTGCTGTGTGTAGAGACAGGTTTGTCAGGCAGCACCTTGAAACTCAAGGGACACGCAAGAATGGGAGCCAAAAGAACAAACGTCCAGAAGTGGGTCTTGGGATCAGCCAGGAGGCTCCCGCTGCACAGCATCTCTTCCCCCTAGCTTTACTGAGATGTAAGTGACAAAAATCATACGCGTTGAATGCATACAATGTGACGTTTTGATACGTGTATACATTGTGGACTGTTTGCCACAACTGAGGTCATTAACATGTCTAGCACTCTGCACACTGAGGTTTGTAAACGAGAACAATCACCATCCACTCCCTTGGCCATGTCACATACATCAAGGGTCCTCAATTCCTGGCCACTGACCAGTACCAGGCCACACAGCAGGAGGTGAGCAAAGCTTCTTCTGTATTTACAGCCTCTTCCATGGCTCACATCACGGCCTGAGTCCTGCCTCCTGTCAGATCAGCAGCAGCATTAGATGCTCATAGGAGCTCAAACCCTCCTCTGAACTCCACGTCCAAGGGATTTGACTTGTGTGTGCCTTATGAGAATCTAATGTAATAGAAATAGGGTGACAATAAATGCAATGTGCACCCCCACTGGGTCCTTGGAAAAATTGTCTCCTAGGAAAATGGTCCCTAATACCAAAAAGGTTGGGGGCACTAAAGTATACGATATGGTACTCTCAACTGCTGGCATAGTGCCACACATTAGTTCTACAGGACTTATTCATGTGACATAATTGAAACCGTACGTCTATAACCAAATCACCACACTCCTTACCTCCAGGCCCTAGTACCAACCATGCTATTCTCGGCTTCTAAGAGTGACATTTTTAGATGCCACTTTTAAGTGAGATCACACAGTATTTGTTCAAGGAGACTTTTAATTATTTTTGCCAAGTAGCTTTCTGTGCCATATGCCACTTAGCTGTCAAAACAAGGCTGTGAACTGAGTCCAGGCCAATACTAATCACTCTACCTTGCAGATAAAGAAACTGAGATTTACATGGCTCTCTGGTTAGGAGAAGAAAGGATAGAGTTAGAAGGCAGGCCTCCTTGGTGATCTTTTTCAACTCACAGAGAACCATATGCCAACTATTGGTAACTGCATTCCTGTTGTTTGTTTGTTTTTCTAAAATATCTGGAAGAATGTCAAAAATTCACTGAGCATTTACCTTGTGCTGTGGTTTGACTGTGTCCCCCAAAAGTTTGTGCATTGGTAACTTAAAGCTCCAAATTCATGTGTCTGTCAGTGGTATTTGGAGCTGGAGTCTTTGGAGCCCCCACGATAGCATTTGTGCCTTGATGGTGCCTTCCCCTTTGCATCTGTGCGTGGCCCAGCTATTCAGAGAACACATTTCCTGACCTGCGTCTTGCACTTCACTTTGCCTGCCCTGCTGCTGCCTCTCACTGACAGAACTCAAGGCAGAGGGGCGGACGATGTCACGATGTCGGTTTGGGAAACCTGAGCCATGACCCTGAGCTGCTGACAGAATGCCTGATATTTATAGCAACTTAGAGCCAAGTACCAGGGAAAGTGTGTTCTGGATTGTTGCAAATGTCCTCAGGGGGAAAGAAAACATCTCTATGAAAAATTGCGTGGGATGCTTAACTGATGGAACATCAAACGTGAAAGGACAAGCCAATGGGTTTGCATTCCGGTTAAAAATTAAAAACAAAAGGATAGCCCGGTGGGCCACTGCGGATAGCATTCTTAACCCCTTAAGGCCTAGCCCCAGAGAGGCCTTATCACTAGCGGACTCTGTAAATTGCCATCCTGTACTGTAATTCTTCTTTATGCATTTATCTATTGATTCGGGTCTGTCCCATTCCACAAAGGATTTGAGGTTGATCATTTAATTGTGAAGACTACGATAGACTGATTACAAGAATGGCTGGATATTTTTTAAGACTCCCCATATCCTTGCCCTTGGATGGTGTCCTCCCACACTGACTCTGGCTTGTCAGTGTGACTTGTTTTGGCCAATGGACCAGTAGCAAGCTTGAAGCAAGCACAACTTGAAAAAGAATACAGAGGAGTCAAGTTGTCCCAGCCTAGACCAGCCAGTCTCTGGCCAACCTGCTAGTGACCACAGAGCCCACCTGGGAATAGCCATTTTTGGCTTTAAACTTGTTGTTTAAAGCTCTGGATTGGGGGATTATTTGTTACATGGCAATATCTGACTGATACAAGGGGTTTACATTATAAAGAAACAAAATGAAGAAGCACATATATCATACCCTTGCCCAGTCCTATCATTGGTCTGGGACATGCAGAAGACTTTAAGATTTGACCTCCACCTACTAAGAGCTTCTTATTTTCAGACACTCCTTGACTTACCACAGGCTTATGTCCAGCTGAACCCATTATAAATTGAAAGTATCCTAATTCAGAATGTATCAAATACCCTCAGCCTACTAAGCATCACAGTTTTTTGGTTTTTTGAGGGGTTTTTTGTTGCTTTTTGCAGAAAATAATTGCTCAATTCTTCTGTATTGAAAGACATCCAGTTGAGAAATAGAGAAATAATTGTTAGGTAACCTTATATGGTGCATGGTTTTTTTTGGTTGGTTCAGTTTTTGGTTTTGTGTGTGTGTGTGTGTGTGTGTGTTTATTTACACCTTTATTTTGCGATTACTTGTTGGGCTTCCCAGTTCTTGGCTCCGTGAAGGGAGGCGAGAAAACCAGCAGATGTTGGGTCTGAAGGGAAAGTATCTCTGGGATTCACCCTGTTTACTGTTTTCCTTGAACAGAGTGTCACCCGGTGTATGTCCATAATGAGATGTCGCATCCTCGCGAAGGTTGCTGTCATCACATCGAGGGAGAAGAGCCAACTAGAGTTCTTTAGGCCAGCCAGCCAGCCAGGCTGTCGGTCCACTCGTAACTTCTGGGGAGGGGTGGACACCAAGTCACACCGTGCCACACTGTAACGTCCAGGGGTGGACAGCAAGCCACTGCAGGGCCGCGACACACCACTGCTCCGCTGAAACATGAAGTTCCCAGTGATCTTAAACCCAGCCTCAGTAAAAGGCCAAAGAAGCCATCTAAGAGCAGAGATGGTCCATTTGAAGATGGGGAAGGGGAACAAAGCAGATGACTGGACGAGTGGGGAGACTTCAAAAAGGAATTGCTCCACGTGGTTATTATTAAGTTCCACTAAAATCATATATCTGAATTATACTTTCTGTCCGGAGTATTATATTCACGCAACATGGTAGGAAGCATTTTTTTTCCTTTATGTCCATCCTCTTGATAAAGCATTGTAGTATCAGAAGCATTTTAGAGTCGTTTTCTGCCATATGAGTATGCGACACTCTGAAGAAACCAAGTCTAAGTCTGGGAAATTTGGACTGATTATTTATGACATACAAAACTCAAGATATATAAATCTAGCAGTTGTGCCTGTCTATCCATCTTTGTTTTGAAATTTTCCACCTTTATGACTTGTCGCAAGCCCAATATCCTGATCCACGGGATAGAGGTAATAAAATAACTTAGAAGTAACACAGTTTACTTTTGCACGCTGTCCAGGAGTCCACAGATTTATCTGAAGGCTATTTTTCTCTTCTGTAGTGTCACTAAGTATCTTGCCAGTTCTGGTCACCGTACTACATGTATAGTCTGCAGGGTCGCTGTGGTTGTGTCCAACTCTGGAGAATGACCCCAGTGAAGACACAAAGAAGAGACAATGGAAATTGCATCTTGTGATGACAATGATAACAAGCTTGTATGCTCATTCTGATCCTGATCCTCAGGAATAAAATGTTCCTCTTGGATGTCCCCTGTCTGTCTGCCCAACACGCTTTACATCTCTAGAAATGTCTGCAATGTCTGAAACATCCCACAAGGCAAGAAAGAGATCAAAGCATGAGTCTTCTTAATGCTTCTCGGACACGAGAAACGTCTTACGAAAATGCTCATAAGACCAATCGTGGCCAGGAATATGTCCACACACACAATAAAATCCTGGAGTCCTGTGGCCACCTCTTCTACAGTTTGCCATTCCCATGTGTGTGCTTTGCAGAAAAAAAAAAATGCCAATTTTCACCAAGAAAGCAGTAGCTATTGCTTATCTATACTTTGGGAAAAGGTAAACGCCAAATCAAAGGGAACAAAAGCCACGAATTTTACACATAAAAATTTTCCACCAAAGGGTGGGCTGGACTCAATTCTTCCTTTAGTGCTTTGTAAAATAACAGTAGGCAAACAATTGTTGTCATATTATTGTAAGCAAATAAGTCCAAGCTAAAACTGCCCTCATGATGTATACCAAGCAGCTTGTGGATGCTTCACAAGTAAATGTATTAATCTTTGTTGTCTAAGTAATTCCTTGCTCAAAGGAAGTATGTAAAGAATTGAACTGGGGCTGCACGGTGCACATCCTCACCTCCCACCTCCCTCTGCGGCCTGGGCGACCCCGCCTCACCGTCCGGAGCCCCCGCACATCACAGCTTCACCTTGCCTGCTGTGAGCACCCTCAGAACACTTATATTAGCCTGCAGTTGGGCACAGCCACTTCGTGCAAAGCCTATTTTATAGTACAGTGTTGCATATCCATGCGATTCATTGAAAACTATACTGAAATGCAAAAACAGAATGGTTTGCAGGTGCCCTTTCACACCATTGTAAAGTTGAAAACTTATTAAGCTGAACCATTACCCGCTGATACTTGCGACAAGATGAAAATACCAGCAAGATCTACTATCGTTTCCATGTAGAGATTGCTTGTATCTTCTTCCCCAAGGCCAAGTTGCGAGGCCATCTTCCTCCCAAACTTGCCCTCCTCCATCTCACCAAGCGGAAACTTTAACCTCCAACCCCTGGTTGATCCTCGGACCCTCGTTTAAAGCGCCTGTTGTGCTTTTCATGTTATGTTTGGGGTTATGCTTGCATGAAAATACGTCTGCCTCTTCCACTGATTGTAAAACTGTTTATTTTCTCACTTATCATTATATGGACCTCTGACATCTGACATTTTGACTTACTTGATTATGCGCAATCTTGATAAATGTTTGTCGAATGAACGGATATTGTAAGAGTTTAGAATGAAGGAAAACTCAAAGACTAGTGTGACAGTTGAGGAAGTTTCCAGAAGGGAGCAGGAGGTGAGGGTCTTAACGGGATCCACAGTTAAGACCTCACAGAAGCTGCAGGCAGAATTCAGGGCCCATGACCTTGAATGAGAAAAAAACTAACATCTTTATACTCACTGATCTGACTGAAACTTAGATTTCCTCCCATTATAACTACAGGCTACAAACCACAGAGTGGATATATTTTCCTATCACATATATTATTGCAGGGATTTCGAAATACTGTGTATGTTCAGTACTGCTTTGAAATTATCATAGTTCTTAAATATGATAATAAAGATGGCTAGCATTCCCATGTCACAAATTTGGTTTTTTGACGTTTTAATAGCTTTTCAACCACTATCCGTTACAATCTTAGCTATTTTATCAGTTTAAAATCGCTTTTTGAGAAGGGGCCTATTCACGGAACATGGTAGGAAGACCACTAAATGGTATCCAGAGCCCAAAACTGACCGAGGCCCCCTCCCTGCCTCGGAGAAGCAGAGATTCCAAGTTGGGGAACCAGCATAAATGCACACACGAGTAGAGTGATAAGAGACACCAGAGTGTTCATCCTCTTCCTGTCCCCGTCAGACAGTCTCCTTGGCTAGATGAAGTCAAAAGACAGAGACTTTGTTGCTAGCATAATAATGCATCGGCAAAGCAAGGGAATGGCTGATTTGTCTTAGACATACTCTTAAGAATTTGGAGAATTTAATCTCTCTCTCTCTCTCTCTCTCTCTGTCTGTCTGTCTGGTAGATCTAACCCAGGGCCTTGCACATAGTGGGCAAGTGCTCTCCCACTAAATTAGCCCAGCCCCAAGTTCTTAAGGATCTAACACCCTCTCCCTGAGCTCCAGAGAGGGCTGACCTGTGAACCTTCAAGAGCCATCTCCCCTGCACACACCATCAGTCAAGCTAGAGCCCAGAAAGAGGGACGAATCCTCCGTGGGGCCGTCCACGCACACCGTCTGTGTCCAGGCTACGAGAGACAAGGAGCAGCTCGTTGGGACA
>PVJO010010645.1:0-65038 GCA_004026905.1 Hystrix cristata
TTGATTTGCATCTCTTGAATGACTAGTGATGTTGAACATTTCTTCATATATTTATTTGCCATTTTTATTTCTTCATCTGAGAAATGTTTATTCATTTCAGTTGCCCATTTTTGGATTGGGTCTTTAAATTTGGGAGGTTTAATTTTTTTGAGTTCTTTATATATTCTAGATGTTAGACCTTTGTCTGATGGATAGCTAGTTGAGACCATACTCTTAAGTGAAATAAATTGAACACATGTTTAAATACCTCATTGTTTCTCTGATGTGAGAAACAGAAAGTATAAATAAGGACTAAAATGTATTATATTGGGAAAGGGAAGAAATGTTCAAATGGGAAGGAGAACAAGGGACAGGGGAAGGGGAAAGGAAGGGAGGGACAAGAAAAAAACAGAATAAAATGAGAAGAAATGGAAACAAAGCTTTTGTAAATAAGGAGGGGAAGGGGGTTGAACGGAGGGGAGGGGAAAGGAACAGAAGGACAAAAGAAAAAAGAAGGAGAAAAATGGAAACAAAAGTTTTTTAAGTAAGGAGGGAGGAAGGGTTGAAGGGAGGGGAGAGGAATGGGGGAAAAAAGCAGCAGCAAGATATTCCATGTACAGGTGCAAGTTCCCTATGATGAATATTGTCACTATGTATATCTAAAATGTACCACTGAAATAAAATTTAAAAAAATAATAGACACACTACGAATCAGCAAAAAAAATCTTTGTATATTAACAAACATGTGCTTTTCCAGATGAATTTTATTTTTTCCAATTTTTATTTTTTATTAGTCTATGTTTGCAGTACATAATGATCACAACATGGGGAGTTGGTACATGTACATAACACATCTTAATTTTTTTTTTCTATTTCCTTCTGCCCCGCCCCTCCATCTCATGGTCTCCTTCCTGTTTGCAAAACATTTATCTCCCTATTTCCTATTACCTGTCCTTTATTTTGCTCTTTGTTTATACTTTGGGTTTCTCATAAAAAAGAAACCATGTAATATTTAAGTTTGTGAGTCTGATTTATTTCACTTAACATTATGGTCTCAGGATCCCTCCATTTTCCTACAAATGGCTTGTTTATCTTTCTCTATGGCAGAGTAATAGTCCACGGTGTATAAATGTCATTTTTTCTTTCTATGTTTGTTGAACATATAGGCTGCTTCCAAGATTTAGCTATTATGAATTGTGCTGCTATAAACATGTGTATTCATGTATCACTGTACTGTGATGTCTTTAACTCTTTGGGGAAGATCCCCAGAAGGGGAACAGCTGGGTCTAATGGAATTTCTAGTTTTAGATTTTTGGGGAAATCTCCACACTGACTTCCATAGTGGTTGTACTGGTCTACCCTCCCAACAACAGTGCAGAAGGGTCCTCTTTTCCCGTGTGGCCTGCCAGCATTTGGTATTAGTTGATTTCTTGATGATGGCCATTGTTTCTGGAGTAGAGTGGAATCTCAGTGTTGTTTTAATTTGCATTTCTCTAAGGCCAGAGATGCTGAACACTTTTTCAAGTATTCAGTGGTCATTTGTATGTTTTCTGAGAAGTGTCTATTTGTCCCTTTTTGGTTTGGTCTTTTATTGTATTTCTTTTTTTTTTTTTTTGCATTCTTTATATATTCTAGATATGAGTTCTCTGTTTGAGGAATGGCTGGCAGAATTTTTTCCCATTCTGTAGGTTTTCTCTTCATTCTCTTGAATGTTTCCTTTGTAGAGCAGAAGCTTTCTAATTTGATATAATGCCATTTGTCGATTCTTCATATTACCTTTTTCTTTTTTTGGGTGAGTGCTGGGGATTGAACTTGGGGCCTTGTGCTTGCTAGGCAAGTGGTGCACCTCTTGACCTAAATCCTCAATCCCCAGTCTTGATATTATTTCTTATGCGACTGGGTTTTGTTAGCAGATGAACTACAATTTTCATTGAAATTGGAATGTCAATGAGTTTTTAAAAACTGACTTTTGGATTACTTTGTGGGACATCAATGGCTCTTTCATATGCGACTGTCTTACAAATATGTTAGATTTTCTTTTTTTCAGATTTTCCATTTATTTAAATTTCCTTTGATAGCCTCTAGTAAAGTTTCATCATTTCCTTCATATGGCTCTCATAACTTTCCTTTGTTTATTCCTAAATATTTAACATTTTTTGTTCCTATAGTGAATGGCATCTTTTTTAAAACTACGTTTCATAAGGTTTGTGCTTATATATAGGAAAGCTATTGATTTCTGTTTTTTTTTTTTTTTTTTTTTTTTTTTTTTTTTTTTTTTTTTTTTTTTGAGACAAGGTCTTACTATGTAGCCCAGGCTGCCCTTGAACTTGTGGTGATCCTCCCGCCTCAGCCTCCTGGCTGCTGGGACTATAGGTGTGCACCTCACTGATTTCTGACTGTTTACCATGATCTGGACTCTGTCATGAACATATGATTAGGCCTGACTTTTTAATAAGTTGCTTGTAATTTTTTTTTTTTTTTGGTTAAAAATGTCACGTTCTATGTAAATAAGAAGAGTATTGTCCATTCCCTACAATATTTATCATTTATTTTTCTGGTCTTACTTCATTGGCTAGAACCTCACAGTGGTATTAGGTGTTCCTACCTTCTTCCTGAAGTAAGATGGCCTCTGTTGCTTCACCATCAAGTCTGAAGAATATGACTGAATTCCAGTAGATGCTCCTTACCGAATTAAAAAATTTCACTCTTACTCTTAGCTTATTATGAGTTTTATACAGATTGGATAGTACATGTTACTAAGTGATTTGCCAGCATCTATTAAGACGGTTTTTTCCTTTCAATACATTAGTATAGTAACAGATGTCCTAGTAATAGCCATCTTTTTATTGCTAAATTATTTGGATTTCAAAAATTAACTACACCCCTACTCCCATCTTTCTGGGTATCAGCCACGTAATAGTACAGACGGCATGCTCCCCACCACTTCCGGCCAGCTCACACTTCCGGACATGAATGTTTCGCTGAAGGTCTGTCCACTCACAGACATTGTGGTGGCTTCTAGGTCTTGGCCACTGTGAATAATAGTGCAATGAAGGGAGTGCGGGGTTTCTTCAAGGTCCAGATTTCAATTCCTGTGATAGAAGCAGAGGTGCTGGATCACACGGTGGGTCTATTCTTCATCTTTTGAAGAGGCTCTGTATTGCTTTCCATATTGGTTGCATCAATTTACAATCCCACCACTTGTGCAAGTGTATAGGATGCCCTTTTTCCATATCTAACACTTATCTTCTGTTAGCCTGATAATAGTCATTGCAGCAGGTGTGAGGCGACATGCTCATGGTGGTTTCGATTTGCCTTCGATGACAGTGATGCTGGATATCTTAGCCATCTGTATATCTTCTATGTAGAAACATCTATTTAGATCTTAGCCTGTTTTTGGATAGGAATTTTTTTCTTGGAAGTTGAGTAACATGAGTTCCTTTTACGGTTTGAATATTTACCTTCACTAGACATGTGATTTACAAATATTTTCTCCCATGGTTGATTGTTCCCACTGTTGTGTAAAAGTTTTTTAGTTTGATGTAATCCCACTTGCCCATTTTTGGTTTTGCTGCCCGTGTTTTTGGTGCCATATGCAAGAACTCACTGCCAAGGCCAACATCAAGGAGATTTTCCTCTGGTGTTTTACTCCAGGAGTTTTGTGGTTTCAGGTCTCATGTTTCAGTCTTTAATCCACTTTGAGATGTTTGTGTATGGTGTAAGGTAAGAATTCAATTTCATTCTTGTTTAGCATGTGGATATTTAACTGTGTTATTTTAAAGAAGACAGAGGATAATAGACATGAAAGGCTAATAGCATTACTAAATACAAAAATAAAATATCTGCAGAAACCTTGCTTCGAAAGTTGGAGAAAAGTAACAGATTAGAAGATATAAATATATGTATTTGGCTGGGTATGGTGGCTCATGCCTGTAATCCCAGAACCTGGGAGGCTGAGGCAGGAGGATTGCTGTGAGTTTGAGGCCAGTCTGGGCTACATAGTGAGTTCAAGGCCAGCCTGAACTACACAGTGAGACCCTATCTCAAAAAACCCAAACTCAAACCCAAACCAAAACAAAAAAACAATCCAAAAAATATGCATTTGTAGCTGAGAAATATCTAGGTTTGCTGTTCTGTGAGGCTCAGCAGGCTACAACTTGTGGCCTGGGAGGTGACTCAAGTTGACACATGGAATCTGGCTGGCCAGCTCTTGTCCCTCCCTCACTGCTCTGGGATTCCTAATTTATTTGCCTCACCCAATCTTTCCAGCCTCATCTTCCTCCACCTTTCTAGGTCACCTTATGTTGCCAAGGTCCAGACACTGATTGGAAACACCTCCAGAACACTGTACACCCATTTGCACTTTAACACACGTGCACAGTTTGTTCTCACGGCCCCCAAAAGTCTTTCCCCGTTCTCACCTGGGCAGCTTTATTGATCCTTCACCATCTGGGTCAGAGGCCAATTTTTGAAGGGCTTCTTCAACCCCCTCTCTCCTCTCCACACCATCCAGGCAGAGCCCATCTTCCTCTCTCTGATTCTGTCTTAGCACCGACCTCGCTGTCGTGCAGACGGGCGCTGACCTTCTGCCTCCCCTCTAGACTCAGCTCTCAGAGAGCAGGGAATGAGCCTTGTTTTTTCTGTGGTTCCAACATGTACCATGAGAGGCATCAGAAGTGGCACTGAATGGTTTTCGAAGACTATGCCGTGCTTAGTCCTGCTGGTGCCCCGAGGGACTCTGCGGTGTGAGCAGGGGCTGAGCTGATGGGCATCTGTGCAATATTCCACCTATCAAAATCCCACTGACAAAAAAACAATAAAAACGAATATTCCTGCCCAGATCCCTTTTCCACACATATCCAGAAAAAATACTAGGTCTTTAGCTTTTAAAAAACTTCAAAGAAGAGACCCTACATCTTGTGCTACAAAGTAAGTTTATATATTGTAACTGAAAAGATGTGATGTTTTAGAAATAACCAACGCCTAATATTTTCCCTGCAGGTAACTAACTCAAATGCAGGTTTTGCAGACACCATGATTTAAAAACCCCACCCGGTGTTATCAAGATCGTCTTCATTTCTTCTCTCATTTTACATGGTGCATTTTGGACTCTTCTTCTGTGGTGTCTCTAATTGCACGTGTTCCTCTCTTCCTTCTCCTGGGTCCCAAAGCGTGCGCCTTCACAGCAGATGCTGGCAGAGATTACCTGCACCGCCTTCCCATCTGCTGGCCCGGGCACCCCGGCGGAGGCTCGCTGGGTCCCTGTGTCTACGCACTCTCTTTCCTCAGCAGGCGTCCCTTTGCTGTCCCTAGACGAATGGCAAGTTTCACCAACCACGCTGTGTCCCAGCGCTCTCGGCCTCCTACTGGCTCCACCCTGGCTTCGGACCTCAGGCACCTGTCTCAGACCTCAGTCACTCTGCTGTCCTCTGTCACGTCGTGCTTATGGGACAGCCTTGCCACTTTGTTCTCTGATCTGCTTCTTTTTACGCTCTCAGATTTGCTTTACGTCTCTGGCACGCCTCCCAGTCCTGGACAAAGCCTCGGCAGTGCCTTCCCTAACCGTCCTTTTTGTTTCCTCCTCCCTTACTCAGCTGCCAAACGACGTATCTCCCTCTCTCCTCTGTTCCGGGTTTCTCCCCCAGGAGCTGCACATCTGGAAGGCTCCCGGGCCCTGGCCTCTAGACCGCACTCTGGTCCGCTGCACACTGTTCAGCGTTTTCAGGGTTAGGGTGGGTTATCTGCGCCTGGACGTGGATTGAGGTCTCAGGCTGTGTTAGTTCTTTCCCTCCTCTTAGACAATCCCCACTTATAGCTGTCACAAAGTCTTATAGGGGGCTGCGTCAGGAAGCTTGGGGCCTCATTTGCTGGGATCTGGTGTTACAATTATTTAAAAATATGGTTACGATTATTTCAAAATATGGGCATTCTGTGTCTTCGAGTTAAGCTGAGGGTGTGATTTCTGTGTCATTTCATTTCCCCCTTTCTCAATGCTCTATACTGATTGTGGAAGAAATACTGGGAGTTGCCACCTATATCTTTAGCTACCAGGACATCCCTGTTTTAATTCTGCTAAATGAAAACAGCTACAGAAAATTTAACTCATGAAAAAAGAGTGAAATTAATACACAAAAAAGCTATGACCTCTTAAAATGGAATAGACCACCAGTCCTTGTTAGTACCGTGGTGAGAATCCTTGCCCGTCACCAGGGAGACTGGGATTTGATTCCCTAGTGGGGAGCTGGTGATGGGAGGCTGAGGCAGGAGAATTGCTGCTAGTTCAAAAACCCAATAAATGAATGAATGAACGACTGAATGAGTGAATGGAGTATTTTACATAATACTAGTAAAACTAGCTAACATTTATTGAGGACCTACTATAGCCTTGGCATATCCTAAATGCTTTACTGGCAGTAACTCTTTTAATTTTCACAACCATCATTCCAGGGAAGTACTTCCACTATTTACATTTGACATCGGCCCAGCACGTACACGTGCCTCTAAAGAATGCTCCTAGAGTCTCTCGTGGGTGCCATGACCCCGAGTGTTCAGAGGTGGAAGCAGAGCAACTCAGCCAGGCTAAGCAACTCATCCAAGGTCACACAGTTACCCAGGGGTGGCAGAGCCGGGACCCAAAGCTGCCTCCATAGTCTTCCTCTCTGTGAAGGAGGAAGGAAACAACACCTGTCTGCTCACTTGCTGTGTCCTCAGCATTTGTCACTTCACTCTGGGGCACAGGATGGCAGAGGGGACGGTGGTGGCGTCAGCCCGCAGCGCTCCTGCCCCTCCTCCCGAGCTACAGGCCTTTCTGGGGGCAAGGATGCCCCCGGTCCCGGCAGGCCCTCTGTGGGAGCGGAAGGGCTCTGGGCAGGGGAAGTGCAGCCTGCCAACCTCTTCCCCGAACTCGGTCACTAGAGAGACACCTGCATCAGGCTGGGAGCCACCGTGAGATCAAGCCTGACTCTGACCAGGCTCTGATCTGGCTGCCAATTCATAAAACACACAGAATAGGTGGGGCCTTGGCTGGGAATCAGCAAGAGCCACCACTGTGCACAGCGTCGCTGTCTAGCCCCCCAAGTCCCCCAACACATGTGTTACACAGAACCCTGGAAGGATGGAAGAGAGCGCACGTATAGTAAGAGATGCTCAAAAGACCTAATCAAAACTGGGCAAGCCATCAACAGATGAATGGAGAAAGAAAATGTGGGATTTGTACCATTCACAGTTGCTACAAGAAAAATGAAATACTTAGGAAATAACCTAACTAAAGAAGTGAAAGATCTCTACAAAGAAAACTACAACACTCTGAAAAAAAGAGATTGAAGAGGATATCAGAAAATGGAAAGATGTCCTTTGCTCCTGGTTAGACAGAATCAATATTGTTAAAATGGCCATACTTCCAAAACTGATATACAGATTCAACGCAGTCCTAATCAAAATACTAACAGCATACTTCACAGATCTAGAGAAGACAATCCTAAAATTTATATGGAAACAGAAGAAATTTCGAATAGCAAAAGCAATACTGAGCAATAAGACAAAGCTGGTGGCATAGCAATCCCAGACTTCAAGCTATACTACAAAGCAATAGTAATAAAAATGGCATGGTCCTGGAATAAAGATAGCTATGTAGACCAATGGACCAGAATTGAGGATACAGAGACTTCTCCAGACATGTTCAAATATATGATCTTTGACAAAGGATCCAAAAGCACACGATGGCAGAAAGATTCCCTATTCAACAAATGGTGTTGGGAAAACTGGTTGTCAGTTTGTAGAAGAATGAAACTGGACCCATATCTCTCACCATATATTAAATTAAAATCAAAGTGGATCAAAGATCTAAACATTAAGACAGAAATATTAAACCTTCTGGAAGACAGAATAGGTAAAACACTTGAAGACACAGGAGCAGGAAAGGACTTCTTAAACAGAACCTCAATAGCACGGGAAATAACAACAAGAATTAACAAATGGGACTACATTAGACTACAGCTTCTGTATAGCAAAAGAGTCAGTAGGGTGAAGAGAAAACCCACAGAATGGGAAAAAATCTTTGCCAGCTACTCCTCAGACAGAAGACTAATATCCAAAAATATACAAAGAACTCAAAAAAAAAATTAAACTACCTAAAATCAATGACCTACTCAAGAAATGGGCCAGAGAAATGAACAGATACTTCACAGTGGAGGAAACACGAATGGCCAACAAATATATGAAAAAATGTTCAACATCTATGGCTATTAGAGAAATGCAAATTAAAACAACTGTAGGAGGCCACCTTACCCCAGAAAGAACGGCAATCATTAGGAAGTCAAACAATAACAAATGCTGGCGGGGCTGTGGTGAAAAGGGAGCCTCTTTCCTTGTCTTTCTCTCCTCTCTCTTTCTCTTTCCCCCTCCCCTATTCTCCCTCCATCCCTCTCCTATTTTTTTTCATTTTCTCTTTCTTTCTTTTTTCTTCTCTCTCTCTCTCTCCTTCCTTCCTTTTCCCTCCCTCCCTTCCCCTCCCTTCCTCTTTTCTTCCCTCCTGGGGATTTAACGCAGGGCCTTTGCATTGAGCTACATCTCCAGACTCTTTTCAATTTTTTTTTTTTTTTCAGTGCTGGAGATCGAACTCAGGGCCTTGCGCTTGCTAGGCAAGCACTCTAACTTTTTTAATTTTTGAAAGATGGTCTCACTAAGTTACTAAATTGCCCAGGCTGGCCTTAAACTTGCCATCCTCCTGCCTCAGCCTCCCCTTTTTCCTTAATGATTCTTTGTTCAAGAGAAGACATTTTCATGCCATTAAAAACTGAAATAATACTTACTACTTCTTACAAGTGCATATGAACCCACAATTATTTCCATAAAAATTTCAATTAAACTATACAGAGAAGGGGAAAATTAAGTTGCTAAGCAACTTGCGAACAAATGGAAGAAAAATGTTGGATTCTTGGAAGGCTTAATCACACTAAAAGCAAACGTGATTACCCCAAGTCATACTTAGAGGCTGCCAGACCTTTATTAAAAGTCATCAGAGACAGCAGAGGTTGGCGGCAACCAATGAAGAGCAAACCAGATCCAAATCTATACTGCAGGGTAAAATAGGTTATAAAGAAAAAAAAAAAAAAGGAAAGAGAAGAAAGTGAAACATTCAAGCTAGATGAACTGATTGTGGCATTACAAGAGGCATAAAGTCAGCTACTCTGTCACTGGTAGCTTTTCCAAACGGAGCATCTGACTGTTAGCTTTTCACATCCATTTTGTACCGCATGGTTGACTTTCACCTGAAAGGGAGCCCTCCTGCTCCCTCTGCTCAGGGCCCTGCTCGGACTCTGGCTCAGTCCATCACCTCTTCCTCCAGTTCAGGGTCTTCGCTGCTGGGGATCCGTAGATGTGGCTCTCTGGGTCCCCCCGCCCGCTGGGAGGTCTCTGGGAACCACTCTGCTTCCTGCTGCGGGACTTCGGCAGCCGCTCCGGCCTCTGGTAGCAGTGAGAAATGTCCCTGCGCTAAGGAACATTCCTGGTTTTCCTCTTGTGCATGCTGGGTTTCTCTCCACCCTCCTCATATCCTCAAATTAATCATGAGTTAAGAGCAGCCTTTATCCAGTCTTTGAACAAACCCACTGCTGAACGTCAGAGCCACTGCATGTGTCTCTCTTCAGAAGCCATTAGACTTCGGGCTCATTCTCAGCTCTTCCTTAAGTGACCCGTTTGCTCAGTTGGAGGTTTTAGGAAATTCTAGTACTGTACCAGGATAGTGATTTGTAAATAAACTTTATTTAATGACTTAAAAGGTAGTTTTAAAGATTGAACGTTACCCGGGGCAGGATTTCCTGTCTTCCCTGGAACATCAGAACGGGTACGTGGCAGGATTTCTAATTGCAGAACAGAGGCAGCAGACCTCATCCGCAGCCCCTGGGCGTCACTTCCCCGGAAGTGTCCTTGGATGCCAGAGCTACCCTTGAACTCAGGAATCTCCTCCCCGCCCTTCCTGCCCTCCGAGCACAGAGGAGGAGATGCAGGTTGACCAGTTGACCAGTTAGGCTGTAGCAGCTGATCTGAGCTCACCATGACTGAGTCCTGACTTTCTGCTCACTAAATCTCACAGTCTAACGAACGCATAAGAAATATACATCAGAAGGATGTATGTGCTGCCATAAAATACAGTTAAAACACTTTGGCATCCAGTAATGTAGAAGAGGGAGAGGGGAGTCCTGAAGTATTTGGAGGGGTGGCCTAGAAGGATGATTCCAGCAAGGTGACCTCAGAATCTCTGCAGTCCTCAAAACCCAAAGCAACAGTTCAAGTGAGCATAACGGAACATGGAAACGGTACTCGTCAATGTGTGCATGTCCATGTCTCCTTCGCCAGCTTGTGCCCGGATGTTCTGGGATACGCATTTGTGCATATTAATGTGCTGGAGTTTCGTGACTTACAGTAATTACGTGGGAAGCTGGCCCGATGGGGGCGCTGGTTATCTGAATTAAGAACACACCATGCAATTACTTGTTACTTTTGGGAAAAGTCCCAGCTGGAATTTTGTTACTGCTCCTGGAGAGGTGAAACATTCCAGCCTGGCCTCACTGCTGTCTGGTTACTCCGGGCTGTCACCCAGAAAGCTTGATCACTGGGAGTTTTGACCCTTGTCATTTGACTGCCTTGTGGATGCCCTAAGCTGAGATCACTGCATCCTGCACCTGGCATGGCAAGTTGGGCTGTCATTCTCTCACACTAAAAAACAGAGATACACTTTCCAGGGAGGCGAGGAGAGGCACATCTCAGCTCGTCATCAGTGAAAGAGGCCATGTGTTGGCAGTCACCTGCTCACACGGCTTAATGCTCTCATAGTCCCATATTATAGATGAGGATCACGAAGGTCAGAGAGATGAAGCAATTTAGCAAGGTCATGTAGACATGCTGCCCCATGACATTGGCTAGCACCTTGGTAGGCCTGGTCTCCAAGAAACATCTACAGTGAGGAGTGGGATGGGCTGATAATGAAGGAGGGTGGGTGTTTTTCTATTGACATTAAAATACATTATTCTAAATTTAGTGGCTAAAAGCAACAGAAATACACTATCTTGCTGTTCTGCAGGTCAGAAGTCTGAAACACATTTCACTGGGCTAAGATGTTGGCAACGCTGTGTTCCCATTCTCTCTTGGGGAGAATCTGTTTCCTTGGCTCCTCTAGCTTCTAGAACCACCTTCCTCACACTCCTTGGCTGTGCCTCCCCGCCCCATCCTCAAAGCCAGCAGCGAGACGTCCTGCCTCCCTCTTCCACTAATGAGGATTTAAAATGACACTGGTGCCACTTGCATGATCCAGCTACTCTTTCCATCACAAGGTCTTCACTGGGAACTTTAATTACATCTGCAGCCTTCATTTCCCCTTGTCATGTAAGTTAAAGTTAACATGGTCACAGGGTTGTGGGGATTAGGATATGAGTGCCATTAGGAGACCATTATTCTATCTATCGTAGAGATATCAGTAAGACTCCGTCTTCCTTGCCATTTTACTGGAGGTTGGCTGATAATGGCAGTCCACATTCCGCACTCCACAGTGTATACTGACCCTTGGCTTTCACATGTTCCCAACAGGGCTGTAATTTGTATGTTTCGCTGCTCAGCGACTCTGAACCACTGGTGGTACGTGCATGACTGTCCCATTTTCAGGTGGGTGGAAATGCGTTAACTGTAGTGAGCAACTCTGTGAATGTCTAGAAACTAGATGAGTGCTGTGCCAGGAGGTGGGTGTTGGGGTTGCAACACCAAGCCCCAGAGACCCAGCCTCTCAGAAAGGATCCTAAGCTGCCCAGTGATCTCAGAGAAAGAACCAGCAACAAGAGGACAGTGCCACCAAGCAGAGTTAAAATACACAAGGCTTCTAGACACATATAACTACTCCTTCATCACGAAATCTCATTTACACCAGCAGGCTGAGGCCAAGACTGGTCCTTCTGCAAAGGGGCTAAACTCTTGGTTTATTTATCCCTTTAAAATTGATTTAATTGAACCTGATTCTGCTGGGATAGAAAGCCCTGGATTGGAGAAGAGATTAGGAGCATTTATCCCATTGTACGTATCACTTTCCCATCACTGGGACAAAACACCCAACAACCACAATTTAAAAGGGGGAGAGGTTTATTTGGGCTCCCTGGGCTGGCTTCAAGGCAGAAATGGCACCGTGGAAGGGAGGAGGAGGAAAGCCGCTCACCTCATGGTGGTCAGATAACAGAATAAAGGAAGACCTAGGGTGGGCAGACACTCTTTCAGGTCGCCCCCAGTGACCTCTTCCTAACAGTACACTGAACGCAGAACTCAGGGGACAAATCCACTGATGAGTAGAGCGCCCCCTTGCTCCAGTCACCTTCCACAAGCCCTGCCTCTGAGCACATGAGGCTTTTGGGAGATATTCTAGGTCCAAACCACAACAGGAAGTGTGAAGGGTAGATTCGGGTTAAATTTAAAGGACTTCTGAACAATCAGAGCTGTCAGGGTTGACAAGCTGCCTAGGGAAGAAGTCAGCTCTGTGACTCTGTTCTGGCTCAGAGAATGGGAACAGCGTGGTCCAAACAAAAGGCTCCAGAAAGGACTGAGACTCAGCACCCAAGCTGGAGGGAGTCACAACTGGGGGTCCCCTCCATTGCCCACATGAGGCCCTCGAGCAGTGATAGTATTAGGGGTAGGGGGTGACAGTATTAGGGCTACTTTATGACAAGGACACTGTGGTGAGCGTAGAAACTCGTCCCAGATGACGCAGCTCCTCTCGGGCAGGGCAGGGGTCAGTGTGACTCTCTGTCTACCCTGTACGCCTCCCTGGTTGGGAGAGAAGCCTGGATGGTCTCAGTTTTCCTTTCTGGCTCGCTAATTTCATGGCGGGACTGAGAGTGGAGGCCAGAAAACCAAGTTTATTTTGCATATGGAGGGGCTTTACATAACACCATCTCCCCGCGTCCTCTCATCCTTTCCACTTTACATGTGAAAAAAAGGAGATTCACAGAGTTCAGGAAACAAGGTCCAGAGCACAGAGTGGCAGAGTGGGGCTGTCTCCACTGGCCCTTCCGCATGCTGCTGCTGGGAGCACAGGGGCAGCGAGCATCCTGAGGGACCAGCTTGTGGCCCTGGAGAGGCTGGAACCCATCCCTGACAGGCCAGCACAGATCTGCCTGGGGTACCAAGAAGAATAAATGGCTTTTGAGAGTTAGAAACACTCTGTAGACACTTCCAGTAGGATTATTATTATTTCTTGGCCACATTTTAGACAAACTACCAGATTCTCACTGAGGAGGAAGTAAACCTGCGGGATATTTGGACAGAGTTTCAGCGTAGGACCCGGCTCTTGCCTGACACCTGAAATTAAACGAGGAAGACTTCTGTGAATTTTATCTCACGGGCTGCGACAGAGACGGGGCGGGGAAATGGGCTCACTCTCGAGAACAGCCTCGTGCACGTAGTTACAGAACGTCCGTCACAATGCGAAACTGCAAAGTGAATGACAAAAAAGAAAAAAAAACTGTCAAGGGATGATTATTCCAAGATGTTAACATTTCTGTCTCAAAAGTAAGTTTAAAAAAGTTACAAGCAGCTCATGAAACAAAAGAAAAAATGAACCCTAAGGTTATTAAACAGATAACTTAACAGAAAAGTGTTATTTTTAATTATGAAGGTTTTTATTTCCCTTTTTCCTTCATTATTTCTGTTAATAAGCTTGTCATCTAGGCTGGAATGGAGTATAAAAGTTTTGGAAAAGATTTTTATTACCTGGAATGACAGTTTTATACATTTGAATTTTGCTTTTCAGTTTATGAATCAGATGCAATATGGGGTCTTTTTAAAAATTAGGATGGAATTCAGAGTATGAGCTCAGGATTATTTCACTTGAAGTGGAAACACACTCCTCTTTCGGGTGAAGTCTGGGTCCCGCTGATGGCTAATTCTATACCAGTCCTTAAAGGCAGAAAGAAAAATGTTTTTTGCAACCTATGGGAACTACGGGGAAGTGAAGGAAGAATTTTGGATGGGGCTTAAGACAGAAGGTGGATTGTAAAGGATTCCTACCAGCCAGTAAATCAAAATCTTGTGCTAAATCTTTATTGCCTGCATTTAGAGCATCCAGTTGTGAAGTGTGGAAAATGATGGAATGGGAAAATACAAATTTGTACTCGAGGGGCTTCTTTTATTGAAAGGGAGGGTAGAAGTAGATATTAGATAGACTATATAAGAATCTATGAACAAAACATTTACAAGAAACTATAACAGAAACCATAACAGTGGCCTAAAACAGACTGGGCTCATAACAAACTCCTAATAAATGTCTGTTAAATGAATAAAGGAGTGAATGGAAGAGTAAGTATAATTTGCATCCAGCTGAAATTTGCGTTTGTTATTTGCAAATATTTGAACTCAAAGTATTTCTGGTTGATACAGATGAATTTTTGAGATGCTAGTTTTTAAGGTTAATTTTTTTGGGGGAGTACTGCTGGGGGTCGAACTCATGGCCTTGCGTTTGCTAGGCAAGTGCTCTAACACTGAGCTAAACCCACCAGCTCCCCTTTAAGGTTAATTTCTGAGGTCAGCTCTTTAAGAGCCCATTTTCTTTTGTGTCTAGTTCCTAGAAATAGAAAGTTCTATGAGGAGGAAGCAATGATGTCTTGGTTATAGCTTTTTGGACCAAACAGTCAAAATGGCACCATTTTTAGAAAGTAAAGCAGATCAGCATAATTTCTCATATAAAATGAAATTCTTATTTAAAACAGGAGAACATTAACAGCTGGACTAAACAGTCCCAAAGAACAAACAATTAAAGAAGGTGATCACCTAGTGTGAATCAGTGGTTTAGGTTTATTTTTTGGGGGGCGGGGTGCTGGGGATTGAACTCGGGGCCTTGTGCTTGCTAGGCAAGTACTCTACCACTGAGCTAAATCCCCAACCCCAGTGATTTAGTTTTTATTCTCCAAAGGAGAAGCCACTGTCTAGCTTTATGCTCTGAGTTGACTGTGACAAAACTTTCCTCTACTACAATGTTGGAATGAGGAGTGAGACTTCCAGCTTTGGAACCTGCTAACACACAGGTCTGTGAGTGCCCACTGCCCTATTAGCGTTCATCTGTGTGCTGGCATAATTCCGCTAGGGATGGTCAACTGGTGAAAAGTGAGTCTTCATAGCTCCTAACCAGTTTTCAGGTGTACCAGGGATCCGTTTCGTGTGAAATACAGCAAGCCATCGCCCGTAGGCCAGCTGGGTCTGCTGACGGTTTTTGTCAATGTTGTTGCATTACAATCAGAGAGGCGAATAGTTGTGGTGGAGACCGCTGGCCTGCAAATCCTAAATCTTTACTATCTGGCCCTCTAGAGACAAAAAATCTAGTGCAGCATAGCTGGAGATCTTCACCTTTCCCTCCTGTGGTTACCCCCACAGAGATGGAAACAACAGACTATACCACAAGACCAACTCCACCTCCACCATCACCACTGCCACTTCCATCACCACCATCACCACCACTACCAGCTCCACCATTATCACCACCACCACTACCAGCTCCACCTCCATCACCACCACCACTACCAGCTCCACCATCATCACTACCAGCTCCACTACCATCACCACCACCACCACCATCACCACCACCACCTACGCCAAAAGCACCTTCCACCACCAGCAACCTCACATTCATGTTTCCAGGGAGCCTTGGTCTTTCCTGACCTTAATGACACATTTGTGGGCAAACATCACGCCATTGCCCTCTCTATCTCCAGGGCATTTGATTTCGTGGTTTCTACCGGAAGATGGGCTGATGTGAGAATCGAAGTGTGCTCTGGCCTCGTCAGGACAAAGACATGCAGAGGAGCAATCAGGAGAGGAAGGTCACTTTTCCTACTTAGCTTAGTGGTTAGAGTGCTTACCTCGCAAGCACAAGGGCCACCTCAGTCCTTGCCATTATACAGGTCACATTCTCGAAGCCATAAAATCCATCTTCACAGCACAGATACAACCACTTAAGCACATGAATATCAACAAATGCCTTAAGTAATTTGGGTTAAAGAGTAAAATTTTATATAATGGATATAGAGTTTCAGTTTTGGAAGATGAAAAAAGTTTGTGGCTGGATGGCTACGTGACAATGTGAATGTACTTCACGCCATGCAACCGGACACTTAAAATGATCAAAAGAGGGTGGCTCTTTGTCTCTTGATGAAAGTGGGGTCCACCGGGCACGCCTTTGCTCCAAGGAAGGATAAACATGAGTCATTTGTAGGAAAATGGATGCATCTTGAAAACATAATGTTAAGTGAAATAAATCAGACACACAAGCTTAAATAGCGTATGGTTTCTCTCATATAAGAAACCCTAAGCATAAATAAAGGGCAAAATAAAAGATAGATGAAAGGAAACAGGGAGATGGATCTTTTGCAAATGGGAAGGTGACCAAGAGACGGAGGCAGGGGGAAGGGAGAGGGAAGGGGATATAAAAAAAGAATTAAGATGTGTCATGTACATGTACCAAATACTTACAATGAAAGTAGCCATTACTAATAAAAAAGCCATAAAAATATAAAAATAGTAAATTTTATGTGTATTTTACCAAAACATTTTTGGAAAATTTACATTAGGAGAAGCTGGGTGACAGTTTTATGGGAACTTTCTATACTATCTTTGCGACTGTTTTTCAAATCTAACACTGATAATAAAATGTAAAAACCAACTATACATATTCCCATTTACTTAGAACAGTGTTTCTCAAATGTGGTTCCCCAGCCCCTTTTAGGAGTCTGTGAGCTCGTATCTATTTTCATAATTATACTAAGGTGTTTTTCGCCCTTTTCTGTGTCTTCTGTTATGAATGTCAAAAGTACAACAAATTTATAGATATGATTTCATATTCTGCATTGGTGTAGTATCAAAGGAAAGGAACCGCAAAGACCCGAAAACACTACTAAACTACTTTCACATTTTCCAACTGTGCATCTATGTGGAGCCAGAGTTTCTTCATGTATCGCAGCCAAACAACACATCACAATAAACTGAATGCAAAGCAGATAGGAGAATCCAGCTGTCTTCTGTTAAGCCAGACATTAAAAGATACTGCAAAGTCGTCAGAAGATGCCACTCTTACGTGTGTTTTAAAATTGTTTTTGCTTTGGGAAATAATCACTGCTATGCTAGAATAATGTATTATAGTATTTAAACAAATGAATAAATAGTTCCAAATTCCAACTTAAAGTTTAAATATTGTAAATATCAATACAACTCAAATAAACCAAACCTCTTTAAGATCGTTGATAAGATTTCAAGAGTGGAAAGGGATTCTGAGCTGAAAACATAGGAGAATTACTGACTGAAAAAGTAACAAAAAAATGGAACTACGACATAATGAATTTGAGATATGTCAAAACTAAATATCATTATTCAAAAAAAAATGAAATAGGAAGAAAAGAGAAAGAAAAAGGAAACCGAGATGAAAATCTTAACAACAGAAGTTTATAAATTCAAAAAAGAAAAACATGTATTAGGACTCCAGAGTTGGTTTCCAAATTTTTTTTAAATGCAACTTTAATGGAAAGAAAAGAATAAAGCCCAGAAAAACAGTTTTAGCCTAAAAAGGAGACTGTATCAAAGGACATTTAAATTATAAGTGAATTCTATGTGTAATTCTATGCAAGCACATTTGAAACTTTCCATAAAAAATTAAAAATGACCAAATTGACTGACAATGATCAAGAAAACATGATAAATTAATAGCTGTAAGTCAACTGCTAAAAGTTATCAAAAGTAATTTCTTCCAGAATGATTCAGGGCCAAATTTTTTATTGGTGATTTTTCATCAAAATCTAAAGGAATAGAGGATTATATAAACCTTTCCAGAGCACATGAAAATTGGAAATCCAACCTAACCCACACCTTAGAGAGGTAGCTCAAAAGGGAAGCAGAAAGCCAATCTCATGAATATGGATTTAAAAAATCCTAAGTAAGGTACAAGCAAGCCGAATTCAAGAGAATGTTATGAGAATCACCGAGCAAGATCAGGCAGGGCATATTTCAGGAATGCAAGGATGATCTACTATAGGAAACTGTTGAGAAAACAATAATTTAAATAGATGCCAAAATGACGTTAAAACTCATCCTGCTTAAAAAAGAAAACATTTTAAAAATTAGAAACAGACTCTCTCAATCTGATACTGAGCATAGAAGTACACATTTATTTAGAATATTTATTAAGTATCCGTCTATCTTTCCTGATAGTAAAAATTACAGGCACCAAATTAAAGTCAGGACAAATTAAGGATGTCTGCTATTGCTTATTATTATTATTTTTTGGGGGGGGCTGCTGGGGATCGAACTCAGGGTCTTGTACTTGCTAGGCAAGTGCTCTACACTTGAGCTAAATCCCCACCCCTGCTATTGCTTAGAGACCATTGTTTTAGAAAGCTGATAAATTCTGTGATGAAGAAATCTGAGGACTGATTATGAGCAATATGGGTCAGTTTGACACAATCACACGAAGATACTTGGAGGACTTTTTTCTTCCTGAATGTGTCAAAATGGTTCCCAAAGTCTGCTGGTATACAAACACATTAGGTTATCTAAAATGACGTTAAAAAGAAGTGAGGAGGGGAGATGTGCCATGGAGACATGCCACACCAAATACAAAAACACGTTTTAAAGCTATGAGAATCAAAACAACTCACTGTGGTGCAAAGATTACTTGGTGGATAAATGGAACAGAACAAATAGCCATGAACCTGACCTGGGCTGAGTATGAGCACTTGGTGCACTCTAAACAGTCGAGGGTTAAAGAAATGAATTGTTCAATAAATCATGTTAGAAAACTGGCTAAATATTAGGGAAAGTCAACAGTTTCATTTAATACTATACCTCAAAATAAATGTTAAAAATGTTGAGTTCTCCGCCTCCCCCCAAGAGGAAGAAAGAAAAAGCTATATACAAAAGAGTATATACTGTATTATTCTGTTCATGGACGTTTTCTTAAAAATAGGCAAAACTAATCTCAGTGTTAATAGTGAGGGACAGGTTATTTCAGAAACAAGTAAGTGCTGGGCTGGCCAATGGCTCTGGGTGGAGGTGAAATTTCTGTAACTAAAACAAGTATCTGTTTTTCACTTGTGCTTTGTGAAGAATTGATAAAGTTTTGAGAGGAAAAGTTTAATGCACTTATCTTTACTTAAGGAAGCATGTTCACGAAGGCCTTGGTTGGAGTCAGTCTTCTGCCCTTTCCGGTGGGGCCCAGGTCACAAGGGCCCCAACAGTCCCCTTGGGGAACACTCCTGAGGGTCCACGCCTATGACGCTAACGTGCTCATAGCAGGAACTTCATGGTTCGATGGGTTTATGAAATGCAGTTGACTATTTTAAAGACCAGCCCAATTGCAAGATAGAAAGTCAATATTCATCCTGAAAGTAAAGCACCTAAAAGTTTGACACTCACTCCTTGCGCAGACTTCTGACTGCACCCATGAACATCTCGCTCCCACCTCAAGCCAACGTGCTGCAGCAAGGTCCATCATACTTACTGGATCCAACCCAAACAGCTCCTGATCTAGTTCACATCGGGTATAAAGATACGTACCATAAAACTTTGGCTCGGAAAAACTTTGGTTAGGAGAAAAAGGTCTTTTGCCTTCGAAAGGTATTTATTGTCTAGACAAAAGTCTCAAAGCATAAATATTTTGGATCTATAACTATAATCCTGGACTAGTTTGCATAATAGTAATGATAAAAATTATAACGACATCTGATACTCATTGAGTATTTTGTTCCAGACTGTCCTGAGTGTTTTAGCAGGATTATCTTAATTAATCTTCCTGACAACCCTATGAGGTAAGGATTGCTGTCAATTCATTTTACAGATAAAGCAAATGATATGTGGAGAGGCCAAAGAACCGGCGGGAGGTCGGGGCCGGGCTGTGGGTGCTGAGTGTAGAACTCTCAACCTGCCTACGTTTGCTCATATTGAAATGTTTGAGACATGGGGGCCTCTGCCAGGGAAACTGGCAACTGCTAATTTTTAAAAAAAATAATTTGTCTCAGCCATGTGCATTTTTGCAAGGAGAGGCTGACAAGGCAATCTTAGAATATTCACTGTGGAATATTCATTTGGAAGAAATCCTAAGTCAGCAGATGAGACCCTTTCTCTCCAATGAACAAATTTCCACTGCGTGATGACAAAATGATCTTAGGGGTTGACATTGCTCTTCTTTCAGTAATTCCAGAAACTTAGCTAATTCATGATTTGTTTGAGAGAGTTAAAAGCAGAGAACTCAATTTAAAGCACTGACATAGGACAGGGCAGGATGGTGCCGCCTGGGAGGACGCAGCTGCCAGGGTCCTGCCCTTCCCACGATGAATGAAGATCAGATGCCCATTAGCTGTGCTGGCTGCAGGACTTACCAACGAGGAGGAAAGAACTGGGCAAGGTTCCCAAAGGGCTGCTTTTGAGAGAAGGGCACAGCTTCTCCCACATGCAACTCAGGTTTCCCTCTGCCTATTTCCTTCTCTCTCTCACTCTCTTTTTAAGTAGAGCAGATGACTTTAAATTCCCAATTCCTTACACCCCCATTCTCCTTTCATTCACTCCAGACCATCTCAAGTTGCCACGTGCTGTTCACTGTTTCATGACCTAGCAGTTCCCAGTATGTCCATGAAGTACTACTCTGCCATAAAAAAGGATAAATACGAGTCATTTGTAGGAAAATGGATACCTTGAGACCATAATGTTAAGTGAAATGAATCAGACACAAGAGCTAAAATATTACATAGCTTCTCTTATACAAGACACCCAAAGTATAAATAAACTACAGAGCAAAATAAAAGACTGACAACAGGAAAAAGGGAGATAGATCTTTTGCAAATGGGAAGGGGATCTAGAGATAGAAGAAGGTAGGGGAATAGCGCAATAAAAAAATGTGTTATGCACAAGTACCAGCTCTCCACGATGAATGTAATCATATATGTACTGCAAACGTGCACTGATAAAAATATGTGCACGCAAACTCTGGCTTTCAGCGAAGGAAATCACTGAGTCTGTGAAACCAGCACCCCTGTTACTAGTGCCCTCCCCTCTCTCAGACTCGGTACAGACCGGGCCTTTCTGCAACAATTATTGTCTGCTCCACTCTGCCCCTGCTGCTGCCCAAAACCATGTTTATGGGAGAGGTACAATCCTGTCACCTTTCTCCACCCCCGTGGACCAAAGATTTGATCCAAAGCATCGAGGTGGAAGGTCTGCCACAGTCTGGGGTCTGGCTGTGTTCTACAGCTGCAGCCTCAGGTGCCACGGCCACCCCCAGCCAGATACCAAGCCACTATGTCCAGACACTGTGTTCTGAAAGGCGGGTTTAAACCCCAACTTCCCCACGTGCCCCAATCCCTCTGTTAGAAGTTATTTCTATATCTTTTGCACTCCCATAGTGGTGGCTCTCATCAGTGCCATCAAAGGGTCCCTGCAGACCATGAATGCCCTGCGACAGCAGGAACAGGTATCAGTCAACTTCCCCTCCCTGGAACACGCTGCACACAGTAGGTGCTTATAGACACGCACTGAAATACTTAACCATTTTGCATGATACCAAGTTAAAAAATGAGCAATGTTTTAAAGAAAGCAAATCAGTTCCTGATTCTAGACAATAAAGGGAAAACTGAAGACTGATCAAGGAGGTAAATTTTACCCCCAAAGCATATCAAATACAGGTGACTGTCAGGCCACAAAGGAAATGGAAGGGATAGAGCTATGGAGAACAACATTTTCCATGAATATCAACTGGGAATTCAGACAGCAAAGTGGATCTTTCCCATACTGACCAGAAGAGTCCAGCTCAGTGACAAGGGCAGGGTACAGAAGGATGGGAGACACCAGCAGTTGTTCTTGGGCTGCTCATGGCCAAATAGCTGGAGAAGAGCGAATACAGGTAGCCCCACGATTAGGAGGAGGAGGAGGAGGCTTATCCTCAGCACCCGCCCCGGGATTTATGCCAAAGATTCAAGATTAGAAGGTGAGCAAAATCTGACTAGAGTTCTGCTTAGCAGAAGGGAAGAGGGTGTTCGCCTTCTCCTGAGGGAGCCGAAGACCTGAAGACAGGAGGTGTGAGGCGCAAAGGCATAGCCTATACTTGGGAAGCTCTGACCCTCGGGGGAGGTGAGGGAGGGCCAAGTGGAAGCCACAACCTTGGGGAGCAGGTAAGACAGCCACAAGTCCACTGCTTCTCTCGGGTGCCACTTTCCATGTAGCCAACTGTATTTACTAAATGGTGTTTAATCCTGAGATATCTTTCTTGGGACTTGCACAGATTTCCTAATGCGATCACTCACCGATCTAACGCATCCTGTAAAGCCAGACTTGGATTCAAGAGGGAAGGCTTAAATGTTCTTCCACATGGGTTAGCGAGGGGATGGATTTAGGGACTGTGCTGTCCATGCTGGACTCGCTGACAATGTGTTCTGAGCTATGACCCTAATCCAGGTTGGAGCCCTGGGAGCCGTTAGCAGCCCTGCTGAAGATGCTGTCTGGAGGTGCCGTAGCCTAGAGCAGCCCGGGAGACAGTGTTACTCTCCCAGCAAGAACGGGGACGTCGGATCACTTTTGTAAAAGCCTAAGACTCAGCAGCTGCTTCCTGCACTTAAGGAAAATATCCCAGTAGATGTCGAAAAGCAGGTGTGGGCACTTTGCATATTTCTGAGACAGACAATACAATTAAAACCAAAAGGCAGCTGTGGCTTAACTGTTCCCCACAAAATAAATGGCAAATCCGAGTACAAACAGGCAGGGTAGCTAGGTGCTAACTAAAAAGCAGAGAATGTGAAATAACAATGAGGACCAGGGGTGGGTGGAGTTAGTTGATTTGTTTTGTTCCAGGCTCTCCAAGGCAGAGGGACCAAGAAGGGAGAAAGAAAACCGCTGTAAACAGATGTTGAAGACACCAGACCTCTCCTAAATCAAAGAGAAGCACACTGCCAGGCGCCAGGTGGAAAGTACAGAGCGCAGAATGAAGTCCAAGAGGACTAAAACAAGCAACGGCCTCCTTCCAAATCACGGCCAGGGGGCATGAGCTCCGGGATCTCTGTCTTGGAAAGACTGGCTTTGGATGGGAATTTTAAGAAGTATGCTGAAGAAAAGGGAAGAACTAAATTCAAATGAAAAACAAATTCTCAGTGATGACTTTCTCATCTGCCAGCAGTGATGAGGAACATCCAGCCAAGAATCAGGCTATCTCGGCGCTGTTTGTGGTGTGACGGTCTCCTGCGCCGCCAAGACTTGTAGCAGGTTAGCAAGAGGGTCGCAAAGCCAATCTCAGCATCTGGTCCTCATGCCTGCAAGTAAAGCACTAGCAAACAGTATGATCTGTTTACATGCTTGAGCCTGGTGGGTGGTGTCCGCCGGTACTCTCAGCTACTCTGAGGCTGAGGCAACAGGATCACTAGACGGAGGCCAGCTTGGGCAACTTAGTGAGATCTTGCCTGAAAATAAAACGGGCTGAAGACGTAGCTCAAGGGTGCAGTTCTTGCTCAATACATGCAAGGCCCTGTGTTCAATCCCCAGCACCTCCCCAACAAACAAACAAACAAAAACACGGGAGAACTGAGGAGGATGCGGAAAGACTGGAACCCCTGGGGGAAGATAAAATGGTGCAGCCACCATTCAACTGTGGAAAAGAGTTCTGGCGGTTTCTCAGAAAACTAGCATAGAATTATCACATGATGCAGCAATTCCGCTCCTTGGTATATACCCCCCAAAATAGAAAGGAATGACTCAGACAGGTAGTCGTTCACCATTGTTCAGATAATGGATAAACAAAATGTGATATATACATAAAAAAGAATAAAATTCGGATACGTGCCATAACACACAGGAATCTTGAAAACATTATGAGAAGTGAAATAAGCCAGACACGAAAGGCCAAATATATGGTTATACTTGTATGATGTTATGGTTTCTATCTAGCTATCCTTCAAGAGCCTCATGTGCTCCTAGGTGGGGCTTCTGGAAGGTGACTGGATTATAGGGGCTCATCGCTGACTTGCTGTTAGGGGTTGGGGTCTGGGTGGAAGAGGCGGGTCACTGGGGGTGTGACCTGGAAGACCTTATCTCCCTCCCCAGCTCCTCCCTTTGCTCTCTGCTTCCTGTCCGCCATGCCCTGAGCAGCCCTTCTCTGCCAGGCCCCTCTGCCATGCTGTCCTGCCTTGAGGCCAGCCAACTATGGACTAAAAATGTGACCCCAAATAACCCTCTCCTCCTTTAATTTGCAGGTGTCAGGCATTCTGCCCCAGCCAAGAGGGAAGTAAGTCAGACATATGAGGTTCCTAAAATAGGCAAATCCATGAAATGGACAATGGAGCAAGGAGTTCGGGGCTTGGAGGAAGGGGTAACGGGGAGTTACTGTTTACTGGGTACAGCTTTTGGGATGAAATTAAAATTCTGGAAATGGGTAGTAGTGACGGCTGCACAACATTCTGTTTGGTTTTTTTTTTTTTTTTTTTTTTTTTTTTTTTTTTTTTTTTTTGGTGCTGGGGATCGAACTCAGGGCCTTGTGCTTACAAGGCAAGCACTCTAACCACTGTGCTAAATCCCCAGCCCTGCACAACATTCTGAATACACTTAATGGTGCTGAATTATACACTTAAAATGGTTAAAATGGGAAATTTATGTTTGTATCTGTTTTGCCCCAATGAGAGAAGAGAACACATACTTGATGTTTTTTATTCCTCTAAAATGTTTTACTGAATGCTTTTTAGAAGCCAGCTCCAGAAGTCTGCTAAGGCGGATGGTGACAGTCTAGTGGCCAGGATGTCGCTGCAGAGGTACTGGGCTATTGTCCGGCTGCAGGCTGCAGCACGCAAGGGAGGGACTCATGGTTTCAGGGAGGGAGCGATGTGGGTGGGACACTGCAGAGTGGGGGACAAGAAGGCTGCCAGAAATCAGGTGGAGCCCGGCCTTCTGAGGTACAGAACCTCGTGTGAGCCCAGTACCATGAGGAGGTCCATGATCAGCGTGGGCTGAGGGTGTCTGACCACAGGCCGCTCCCCCTGGGGCACACTCAGCCCTTGGGGGTCAAGGAGGAGCCAGCACCACTTCGGTTCTAGTCCTCATGGCTCAGCACAGTCCTTGGCCCCTGGTGGCAACTCAGAAGAAGTGTCAAAGGCCTGTTTGTCTTCAAGGTGGGCACAGACTCTTTAGAAAGAGCGCAGGCAATAAATAGAAACAGTGTAATAAAATACTGTATGTGCCAAACTCAGGAGATGATCAAAGCCCCATGAGGATCCAAAGAAAAAAAAAATCCAGCTTACTGTAATTTGCTTTTTCTTATTTTTTCTCTTTCTTCTGCCAGTATTAAGAAAGCAAGAAAGGACTCCAGATGCCAGAAGGGCAGGCAAGGGGGAGGTTTGAAGCTGGAGCCTCTGAGGCTGGGCTGCTTCACAGCTGCTGGGGATCGCAAACTAGGGGGCCCCACCAACAAACGGGGTGAAGTCTCGAACGTAAGACTCGGGTTGGAAGCTAAGAGTTCAGAGTGACCTGCTGAATGCAAACTTCACGGTCGATAAACAGCCGTTCCACTAGCACCCGGGGTATTTATTAGTATTTTAAAAACATCATTCTGAAATAAATGACCCATGACTTCAGCACTAGGCGATTACCCTGGCCAGGATTCCTTCTGTCAGCGCCACTGATGCTTGGGGCCGAGCACGTGTGTCGTGGGGAGCTGTCCTGTGCACTGCAGGATGGCGGGCCGCATCCCTGGCTTCTATGCAGATACACCACCTGCTGCTCCCATCTCTGGCCCAGGTGTAACGACCAAAGGTGCCTCCAAACATTACCAAAAGGAGGAGGGAGGGTGGCTCGGGTTAACCCCTAGCTGAGCCCCCCGACACAGGGAAATGGTCTTGTACCCTGAAAGGACACTGGAATCACTGGAAGATTTTAACCAATCAATTAAACTTGAGGCAGGACGCAGGCATTGGCATTAAAAACCTCAAAACCATGGCTCAAAAACCACGGCTCAAAAACCACACCTCCTATGATTTCCCGAGCAGGCCGAATGAGAAGCCCTGATGGAGGGGGAGAGAGAGGAACTAACAGTTATGAGATGCTTTTTTCCCATTCCAAGTCAAAGTTCTATGAAGTCATAAGTGTTTTCCTATCTTGCTCGAGGAGGGCAGCTCCACAAAGGCCAGTTCAATGGGCAGGGCCAGGATGGAGACAGAAAGGCCACTCCAAGCACCGTGTGCATTGAGCTGCTGGGCTAAATCCCCACGTTCTTTTTTCAGATTTGATTTTGAGGCAGGGTCTTGCTAAGTTGCTCAGGCTGCCCTCGAAGCTGCGGTCCTCCTGCCTCCAATTTTCTGAGTAGCTGGGATCACGGGCAGGCACCACCATGCCTAGTCTGATAGTACCTTGAGCCAAAAATCTAAAGTACTAGTTGTAATATTAAAAAACTGTAGACAATCTAAAATTACATTATATTAAATTATATTATATCCATCATACAGAATATTTTGCACTCAGAAAACCCCAATGAAGGCCAAGCATGGTGGCTGTTACGGTTTGTGTCTAGATGTCCCCTCAAAGGCTCATGTGGTCCTAGGTGGGGCTGGATCTAGAGTGTGTGATTACTATATTAGTCCACTGATGGGTCTGGCATAGTTCTGCTGGGGTCAAGGATGTGATGCTGGGATTGAGGGTGCTCAGATTAAGGCTGGGAGTGCTACCTGCCCTAATGCCAGGTAGCCTGGATAAGATATAAGGGATAGAAAGAGGCTTGCCTACTACTTTTCACTCCCCTTTGCTTGCTCTCTTGCTTGTCTTGCTGCCTTCTGCCTGTCTGCCACCCCGCCCTGCCTTGGACCCAGTCCACTGTGGACTGAAACCTCTACAAACTGTGAGCTAAATAAATCTTACTGTCCTTAACTTTGGGTATCGGGTACTTTGTCTCAGCAATGAGGAAAAGTAACTAAAACAGTGGCCCACATCTGTAATCCCAGCACTCAGGAGGCTGAGGCAGAAGGATTGCCTCAAGTTTGAGACCAGCCTGGGCTACATAGTCAGTTCAAGGCCAGCCTGAACTATCTAGCAAGACTCTATCTCAAAATCCAAAACAAACAAAAAAAACAAACAAAAAAACCAACAACAGTGAATTAGCTTTATATATATATATATGTATATACAGCTAGCTGTCTGTGTTATATTAAAATAAAGAAGCAAATTGCAAAAAGTGTGTGTAGCAATATCAATTTTAGAAAAAATACATAGTATTTTTTTACTTATACAAAGGGCTTGAGAATATACACTGAACTGTTAAAAGTGGTTACTGTATTTAGTTCTGTATTTTCATAAATAGGGAATTTTATCTTTTTGCTCTACACTGTCTTGCTTGAAATCTTTACATGCACATGAAAAAAATTCTTTGGGAACAATTATTTTACAAACATAAGATATCACATTATTTAAGCATTCTGACTCTTCCCCTAAAGAAAGCTGCCCAACTAATAAAGTTTGCAAATTATAGATAATCCATAGCTTCTTGATTTTTTAAATGTTGACTCTTATTATTGTTTAAAACTTTTATGAGAATAGGCTTAAAAGTGAATGTCCTGGAGGTTTATTTGTAAAAGCTGACAGGACTTCAAAAATTCCTTCCAAGTCTACAACTCATAAAGTGAATTGTCATACAGTGTAGCTTGCTGGCAGGTAGTATATGTCCTGAATAATCAATTTCTGCTTTTTTTTTTTTTTTTTTTGGTGCTGGAGATTGGACTCAGGGCCTTGTGCTTGCAAGGCAAGCACTCTAACCACTGAGCTAGATCCCCAGCCTTGGTATGCTTTTATGTCTGATTTCTTAACTGTTGTATAATGACATTAGAAAACTGACTGACTGAACTACGCCAAACTTTTGATATTTCAACTAAAATAATTTTACAACATCTTATTAAGCAAGAAGCAAGTAATAGAAACTGTCAATCATTTTAGTAACATTAGGTTGAACTTTTCTCCCCCAAATAGCAGGATTGAGAATAATTCACAAACAAAAGGAGAATTCATAGCTTTATAACAGATGTAGGGATTCTAAACTCTTTCCTGTTTAAAAAAAAAAAAAGATCTAGAAATCTCGAATACAGTAAACAGTCTAAATTTTGGAGAACATGAACAAATTCAAATAAACAAGGAAATTTGGAACTCACTCCTAATAATTTCATCAGTTTACAACCTGAAACAAAATAAGTAAACACCTTGTCTTCTAAATGTGTGCACAATTAAACGCCAAAGTTTGTCTGGCTTTGTGCAGATAAAACAGTAGCGCCGTGGAGGGGCGCGCTGGCCTCTCCCGCCAGCTCCGGAGGGCCTGCTCTTTCTATGAATTATGGCAGAGCAGGGGCCAGGCTCAGGTCCGGAGAATCTGAGCCTAGCAGAGCAGGTCTCGTTGGCCAGACTGACTAAAGCTGAATACGCCATCAACACTAACCCATTAGTCAAGGTCTTTGATATACACGCCTCCTTCTATTTATGTCTGAGTTTTAAATTTCTATTTTCATACTGTAACTCTGTAATTGCATCGTGGCTAAGTGACTCCAAATCCTGTTTGAAGCAAGCAAAGTAATGTTGTTTCTTTTTCAATCTTTTTATTTATTTATTTTTTTTTTTGAGACAGGGTCTCACTTACTCTGAAGCGGCCTCAAACACACTATGTAGCCCAGGCTGGCCTTGAACTGAGGGTGATTCTCCTGCCTTGGCCTCCTGAGTGCTGAGATTAGAGGTGTGCGTGGCATCAATGCCCAGTTTTAAAGAGGAGAAGAGTTCAATTCGTGGAAATGCTTTGAAGCCTGCAGAAGTAGATACAAATAATGTATGGTATGACTGATATTACTAACTGAGTAGTCTACAGTAATTCATTTAAATATTGAAGATTTAGTAAATCTTTTAAAATGAGGTGATTAAACCATCTCCTCTGGCACTAACAATATAAATAAACAAGTCTGTCCATTTTCATAGAAATCTATTTTCTGTTGCTTTCAAATCTGGGAAGTCAGTCACAAAAACTACCACGCATTGCACCAGGAAAGTTTGAACTGTTTTACAAATAACTGAAGATAACTCTGGAAAACAACAGAGCAACTGAAAAAAACCCCATTAAAGTTACGCAGTTTTTAAAAGCAACAATATAAAGTTGGAACAATTAACTTCTTGTATATTGCTTATCCTGAATAACCAATTTATTCAAATGGCCGAGACAATGTTGTGTATCAAGACACATTTTGTAGAAAGCACAGTTTACAAAGCCAGAAATGACAGGGTAAAAAAGTAGAAACCTTCATCGCTACCTGGAAAACTGGAGGCTCTTTAGACAGTGTTTTAATGTCTCACAGTTTTTAATGTAAAAATTATTCATCTTAGAGTTCAGAAATTACTAGATTTACTTGCGTTGTAATGGCTTATAGATAATCTCAAACAATTGTCTGCAGATTAACTCTTAAAATAGACTTCATTTATAATTTGGGTTTCTCATGTAAGAGAAACCATGTGATATTTAAACTTGGGTGTCGGATTTCTTTCACCTAACATTATGATCTCAAGGTGCATCTATTTTCCTACAAATGAAAGGAAGTGGGGAGATAGATTTTTCTTAAATTCAAAGCGGATCAAGCAATGGAGAGAAAAGAAGGGAAGAGAAGGAAAGGAAATAGAAAACGAATTAAGACGTGTTATGTACACATACAAACTCCACACAAAGACTGTAAACATTATGTACTAATAGAAAAAAACAGACTTCATTGAGGAGGAGATTCAGCAGTTGAAGCGAGCCCACTTATTTTCTTCTTGCCTACGCAGCACCACACAGTGCTGTCCTGGACACTGCATTTCACATGTGCCCTGGATTTCTACGGGCACAGGAAGTTGAACTTGACTTTATGAATCACACTCCCATTGAATCCTGGTACTTCCATCCTCCTGCCTCCTCTTCAACTCTCTTTGGAGAGAGAGATTTTTTTTTTATACCACGAAGTTCTGAGGTCCCTGATAAGCTTTCCGAGACAAAAGAAAGGGAGGGAACAATTGTCAACCACCTAGCATCACTTCTGCTCAATCTCTGTTACCCTCACTACTAAGGTCACGATTCTTACTCCCATAGTCCAGAGGGAAACACCAAGGCTTGAGGGCTGCTCCCATTCAGATGTACAGCACTGTTCACTCACAGTATCTATCTATCTTCATGGCACACAACCTGAAACTGCTTATGGAATAGGACTAACTAGAGCCAGGGAAATTTTTACTAAAAACAACACAAAGCCAATAAAAAGTGGCATTGTTCCCTGGTGCATTTGAACACAATCACACTTCAAATGATCCCTGGAAGAACATTTTCCATTTTAGGAGCCAGGATGTTTACAGAGATGTGATTCCATGGAAGTACAAAGAAAGGAGACACACAGAGAGAGACTACTTTTTTTTTTAATTTTCTATTAAAAATAACATGCAAACCACTCACTGGGAAATGAGGTTCTGTGCCACTCTGGTGGCTCCTGCATTTGCCAGAGCAAATGTGACAGCCTTCGGCTTTAACTGGGTTTGTATCAGAGACCTATCTGCCACCCCTTCCTTCCCTGGCTAATAAAACCAAGCACAGTTAATTCTGGCTGCATGCATGCGGGTGGGGAAGGGAGAGCTGTGGAATATAGAGGTTCTGGGTCTGGAGTTATCTTCTGGGTGATCTGGACACTCGAAAGTTGCAAAATTAATAGTCTTTCAACTACGACAGACGCTGCCTACACAAGGTAATGGTGTGGCGGAGGAACTCAGTTTCTGGGCTAGCCTATGAGTATTATCTCTTGATAGATTGACATTGTTAGAGCTAGAGGCCTGGGTTGGAGTCCTAGCTCCACTTCTTTCCTCTGTGTAACCTTGGAAAGTTTTATAACATCCCTGAGCCAGCTTTCTTTTTCTACGAAATGGGGTTGGGAATATCTTCTGTGCCACAGGACAGCTGAGAGGGTTACGGACTTTGTACACGGAAACCATTAAGAATATCACCTGACACCTAGATAAGTCTTTGTTCCATAAATAATTAAAAATAAAATTGAACATTGCTTTTCATCAAGTGACTTTAAGAAACAGCCTCACGATGTTATGTCTTTGACTGACTTGTACATGCTTATGTTAGGCAAAAAGTTAGACATTAGCAGACCTGGAGACAGGAGATGGGGCTACTTAAAAAGCAAAGAAAACATGACGTTTTTTCCTTTGCTTTTTAAATCATTAACTATAGATAAAATCCACACAAGCTTCCAACTTTAGATCAAGAGAATGTAATGTTCTGAGTGTGCTGATAAGGCTCATGGCCTGGGCAAACTCCAGAGCACGAGTGAAGGGTTGGAAAAATCCTCAAGGTCTCATAACTAAATGGAAACCAACCACCCTGCGGGCAAACAGAGACCTACTTCTCTGCGAGTTAGGTCAACACAGGCAGGGCTCCTCGCAAGAGAACAATGAGCGCAGAGGAAGGAAACAGCACTCCTTGGAAGATCCAATTAATCATGTGAATGTAATCAACGATCTCATTTGGTGCAACTGTAACTTTGGTGCTTGTCCACCTTCATGCCTGAAGGTGTATTATGTCTGTGTGTCTGTCTCTTAAAATGTATCGTTTGGCAATAAACTCTACCTATATGCTATATGACATCCTCTGGATCTTGTCTGCAATCTTCCATCAAAGACATGAAGAATCAAGGTACGCTGCTGGCTCCTTGCTGGAATGAATTTGTGGTGTTAGGATCTGGCTTCCTGGTAACACTTACATGAATCAGAACTTGGTAAAAACTAATTTTTGCATTGGATGGAATGTAAACAGCTTGGGAACCCAGAAAAAAGTATCAACAAAGAGCTCTTTTTGCAGGAAAATGGGTTAAAAATATCCTTCCAATATTGATGACATTGCTCCAAATGATACGGAGGGATTTGAAGACACACATCATACTAATGTAGGGGCCAGTTTCCCTGAACAGATGAAGGAGAAAGAGACACAGAACGACTTTTGCTTTAGACCATCAGCAGGGAAGGTCCAGACGGAGCCTTCGATTGCTTCCGGCCCCCCTGAAGCCTCAATGGAACAAAGACTGGCCGACCTCCTGACTCTGCAAAGACCCCCTCAGCCACAGCAACAATTTAGGCTGCTACCCATTTCATAATGGTGTTTCTCCCGTGAGGCACAAAAGCTGGTTTCGGCATGTAGATACTAAACATTAAATTGCAAGAAGGAATTTTTCCCTTTCTCTACCCAACTTTCTCACATTAAGGAGCAGACTGTGGGGTACCTGGGCGCTCCCAGGGACACATTCTACCTGTCTCAGAAAGCTCTGGATGCCACCGTGTTCATCCCCCCACCCCGGAAGGAACACACTGGCTGGCTGCCACAGACCTTTCCTCCGGGAACAGACCGAGCTTACCCAAATAGTTGTTACTCTTGTGCATCTCGGTGATGTTGATTTTTGTGGCTCCTTGAGGGATTTCCACAACGCGGTGGTAGCCCAGGCTGGTGAGGGCATGCTTAAACACGCCTGACACCACCTGACACCCCGTGTTGTCACCTCCACACACCCCACACTTGTCCACGACTTTGTCGGAGCCCAGGTAGTCATCGCAGCCGATGCTCTGCAAAGAGGTAGAAAAAAAAGACTCTTGGAGCATGTGTCAGGGGCATCCTGGAGGAAGAAGGGAAAAGGGGTGGTGGGATAAACTGGTGGGACTCAAACTGCCCTTCCTCCTGCCCCTGCTCTGGTAGATGAGCAGGTCCACACTGGTCTTTGTTCAGCAGTACACACAGAGCATCTACTCCTGGCTAGAACCTTGGTTTTTAGCTACTCATGAAATGTTCACTTCACAGGTGTAGGGGGCTTACATACAATGAAAAAGACAAACAAAATGGTGCACTTAGTGATGGTTAAGTGATCAGAAAAAAAATAACACAGGGTAAAAGAATGAAAGGGGAGGGAGGGGCTAGAATTTATTTATGCGGCTTGGACAGTAAAGCTGTTCTGCAAATCCCCACTGGACTATGGGAGGGTCAAGGATGCTCCAGGTTGGGAATTTCATATGAAGAATCTCTTTGGAGCTATGATAAGTGCCACGCCCCAAACTGAGACTGGCTTCCAAGTCTTCTGTTCCCAATTACAGATGCTACAAGCACTAAGCAAAGTACCCCCCCCAAACAATGTTCCCTGGCCCAGTTTCTTAGGAAATCAAATAACCTTGTTTGAGATCAGAATCTACCCTGCTAACTGTGCCTCTGGAGAGCCAAGCAGCAGGAACTGTGCCCGATTGTCTCAAGGCACTTTTCTTGAAGCAGAAAGCCAGAAACAGCAACAAACAGGATGATAAGCTTCAAACTGATGGAGTCCTCTTTTGTACAGTCAGTCTTGTTTAAGGGAACTTTCCAGAATTTCCCCCTACAAGATCCTTCCCCTGACTTATTTCAGGATCTTTTTGCTTTATCTGCACCACCCCAATCTATGTTCCTGTTGCGGAAATTTATTTTGCATTAAAAAAACAAAACAAAACAAAACAACAACTGTGGAACAGAACGGAAAGATCTTCATGGAATCTTTTTCCACTTCTGGAGCTGGTTCTGTAGGGCTCATGATCATGTTTCCTGAAGTCAAATTTGGGACTTACGGTCTAAGCAAAGAATTCTGTCACATGTCCCTGGGCAGATGAGAGTAAGCAGAATGTAGTTTGGATGATGAAATATTGGGATTACAGGATTATTCCCTGTGTTATGGGGATACAGAAAGATGCTTGAAGTCAGAATGGTATTTGAAAACCTGAGACATATGTTTGATGACTCACATGCTGGAACTGTAGGAGCAATCAGATCACCTCTCAGGGGCAAAACAGTCAGCAAACCATTCAAAGACTACTTTTGATTTTGTTCAGCAACCCTGGGTCTGTGCATGTGGGTCCTACAGGTCAAATCCCACAGGCTGGGTCAGATCAAAAGGTGTTCATTGGGGCCCCTCTAACTTCGTGTTTGATGGATATCTTTGTGCAGGCTCTGCATGTCTGCATTATTGCTTCCATATTCCCACGTGTACATTAGTCCATCTATAATGGGTCTCTCTTCACAAGTAACTTCTCTGTAAAACATTATTTCTGACAATAACAGAACACCATCTCAATATGTTCATTCACATCTAATCAGCCTTTCAAAATGCCATGTTTGCTATGTATTTCTCCTCCCTCAAATATCTCTTGCCCCTACTCCATGTGCATTTTTGCAGAAGTATCTTTTGTGCATGGTTTCCATAACCCCACAGCCTTGGGTTCTCCTTTCCTTTGAAAAAAGGAAATGCCACCATCAAAATAGATCCCATGCCACCAAATCAAGATTCTAACTGATCCCTAGATTTCTTTTTAGGGGGTGGGTGCTAGGGATTGAACTCAGGGCCTTGTGCTTGCTAGACAAATGCTCTGCCACTGGAGATTCTAAGATTCTATTTTAGGAGATGGCTCTGACTGTGGCTTATGGGCAAGATGGACACGAACGCGAATTAACACTTTTTGCCTTCTCTACCAACATCTCCCTCTCCTTCCCGCCTTTCAATCTCTAGTTCATTCCTGCTAACCTTGGACTCAACTTGTCCCAGACTGAACAATTTCTCACAGATAAAGTGACACGTGTACAGAGGCATGGAAGCAGGAAAGAACAAAGCACGTCCACTGAATGACAAGGCTGAAGGTTAAGGATGCTGATAAGGATGAAGTAAGGCTGAAGAATTCAACCAAACTCGCCAAGGTTCTTGTTTGCTGGGGTGAAGAATTAGAATTTTAGCGTACAAAACCCGCAGCCACTAGATATCTGAAGAAAGACAGCCCTGTTTTTGGATGACAACAGTCAGACTGCTTGTATGGCGTGGTCACTCTGGGAGAATGTAGACATGGGGAGAGAGGGCTACCTCAGCTTTTCCTTGTCGATATCCAGGTGTCCTACAGAGGTGACATCTTGTCTCTTCAGAGCCCATCCTGAGCTCTGGCTGCAGATTACTCCTCAAGGGAGAAGTCAGAAGAAGGGTCGTGTGAACCTTCCTTGAGATGGAAAAAGAAACTACTGGAAACACCTTTAAGTGTCCCTCCCAGTGGCTAACCAGATCTCTGAGAGACAGAGTTGCTATGGAGATACAAGATATCCCACATCTACTTCACAAAGCAGGAAGGACAGGAGGAGGATGGGAAAGGTAACCTGTATTTGAGACCTTGATTTTTGGCTCTTAGGCCATGGGAAAATTACATGTGAAAACTGTCCTTTGTCCTGTACAATGCTGTAGTAAGGATCATATGATATAACGAAAGATAATCTAGACTGGCTGAGGAAGTTAGCTCTGGACTAGGGCCAGCAGGACAAGAGGGATGAGCCATGACCTGATCTAAACACGCACGCATGTATTTGGTCACTAACGTCGTTGAGCGACTGTAGCAGACAGGCTGTCTGGGAACCCCAAACTGAACCAGACACAGGTCCTGCTTTACAGGGGCGACAAGACACATAGAAGGATAATCAGAAGCTATTAAGCAACGAAGAATTCTTGCATTCTCTGTGGCATGCTGGGATCAATTCTCCTCTCCTTGACAAAGCTGATAATTGATAATTGGCTACACAAAGTCTGGCGGACGTTGCAGCATCACAGCCCAAACTGAGGGAATGGGGATTCCCACAGGATAAAGAGGGTTTAAGAGGTACTTAGGATCATGCAAAATGAACAGGCCTTTGCGACTGATGGATTGGAAGAGGAGGAAGCCAGCTTGAATCTTCCTTCTCTTCCCTCTCATCGGCCTCAACATCATCTTGTCTAATACTTGCATAGTCTTTACTATATTTTAAGTCCCCTGAACATCTCCTTTTCTCACGCACTCTTAAAAACATTCAGTGAGATTACTGAAAACTGTATGGAACTAAGACACAGGAGGTAGGTTAGGCAACTTGCCCAAGGCCACACTGCTTATAAAGGAGGAGCTTGGATTTGAATCCTGGGTCCAAAGCTAACGCCCTTAACTTTAACCATTATATAAAGACAGGAGGTCTGAGGCTCAGTGGCCCTGCTAATGGCCTAGCTTTGTTGGAGGGATGGACGGTAGCAGTGACCTATGTGCAGAAGACAAATTTAAAGCACTATTACCACAGAATCCTGGGAAGTGCTTGGACCAGAAGTGACTCCTGCACACTCTCTTCTAGTACCGTGAAGGACCAATTGCACTACGAATCTCTCCCACATCACATTATACTTTACAAGCAGTGAGTGGATACTCTCCCTCATTTTCCTGTGGCATTAATTTTTTAATTTTATAACTTTTGCAAACAGTACAGGGACTTTCAGTGACTTTCCAGGCAGCTTCTCCTAATGAAAGTATCTTACTAACCACAGTCCACTGTCCAAACCACACAGACCACTGACATCACTATTAGACCATTAACTCAAGAACAGACTTTATTTGGATTTTGCTACTTTTTATATGAACTTCTTTGGGTGGATGGTTCTATGAAATATCATATGCACAGATTATGTACTGTGTTCTTTTCTTAAAGCAGCTGGTATTCTCCTCCAGAACACCACCGTGTAATTGGTAAGTGCAGCTGATGTTATTTAGAAGGAAAAACAGTTAGAGATGATGGCAAGAATGTTGGCCCAGGCGCCAGGAAGCCTGGGACGTGTTCATGGCTCTGATGGGGATGACATAAGAGTGGTGGCCTGTTTTCCAAACTCTTTCAGAGGCGCCACCAAGGGGTCGTCAGGGTATTTTAAGGCGGGCACTACAGCCTGCCATCTCCAGATTCTTGGGCCTGCTGGCCACTTACGTGTGTGGTACCTTTTGACAGATCAATGAGCTGTTCTGAGTCTCCACTTAAAAAAATGTATGGCTGGGGTGGTGCAGTATTTACCTCTTCGGTCAGCTGGGGAAATCAAATGAGGCAAACACGGAAGATCCTCAGCAGAACACTATAATATGGTGGCTTCTTGGAAAATGCTGGGTTTCATTATCATTTTCTTCACTGATTTAATCCTGTTTGGACTCTTACTTCTAAGGAAATATCATCATGTCACCACCTGGAATGCTTCTTTTTTTATAGCATTTTCTTTTATCTCTCAGTCAGAAATCTTTTCTTCCTCATTTGGATAAAAGCAGAAAAACTCAGAAAGTCAAAAGAAGGCCATGGCTGCCCACGAGGGCAAGACCTCTTGTGTGGCTTCCACACTCCTACTGCTTGGCTGGTACCTAGTGAGAAAAGCCTGAAAGTACACCTACTCTTCAGTCTACCTCCATTTTATGATTGTTGCTCCCCAAGTACTGCAGATCAAAAGGGGTATTTTTGCTATTTCAAAGGTGGCTGGATAAGTATCAGACATTCTTAGTATTTTTCCAGGTTTTTTTTTTTTTTTCGGTAGTTTGTTGTAGGAAAATTTTACACATTGCAAACCATCATAGAAGAAATTGCACAAGAATTACCCCCAATTGTTTGCCAAAATTAACCTAAATGAAATTTCCTGAGGGAAATGAGCAATCTGGATGACACATTTGGTGGTGAATTTCACAGGAGGAGGCCTCTGTCCATCATGGTGGGGAGGCTGGTGTCAGGCATTCAGACACTGGAGGTTCCGATTCCCTAATGGGAAGCAGATGTTCTTGCCTGTTCTCTGTAAACATACGAAACTGGGTAACCTCAGCTGGTTGGCCAGGTGACCCTGCCAGGTAATACAACCCGCCTTAATAACCACGCTGTTACAACGCTGTGGGAGAATATGAAAATGATTCGTAGCTAACACCAATTTGCTTATATTTATGGGGAGCTAATTTGTGGAAATACATGTGGTGGCCAAAACTTTTATTCATGACACTCTGTTGAAAGAAATCCTTTGCATATGATATATATCTCTCTTGTGTCACTGTTAGGAATGTGGATCAATACCACCTTCCTGGAAAGCAATTTAGCAACATATACTGCTGGATGGAGCAAATTCCTCTTGTAGGAACTGATGCTAAGGAAAAGAGGCTAACAATTTTTTAGTATGAAGGAGCTCATCACAGCAGTATTAATAAGAAAACACTAGAAGCATCCTGAATGTTCAACATAGGGAAACAGTTAAACAATATACAGAAACTCCCTGGGGATGGATCTTTTTTTCCAGTTGTTATTCTCATTAAAATCATGTAGCATTTGTGTTTGTATGATTTACCTCAGTATTGTTCAGCAAATGTTTCTTAAGCCAACCCCAACTGTGTGTCAACATAGTGTTGGGTGGGGGGCAGACACAAAAGAAAAACAAACATGCTTCCTCCTTAGTCTAAATCAGGGATCAGCAGACTGCACTTTTCAGGCCAAATCTGGCCCACCACCTGTTTTTGTAAATAAAGATTTATTGGAACATAAACATTCTTATTTGTTTACTTATTGTCTGTGGCTGTTTTAGGACAATGGCAGGGCTGGGTGTTGTAATATGGACAGTGTGGGCCATAAAGTCCGAACCATTTACGATCTGGCCCTTTACAGAAAAGAGCCACCAACCCCTGGTCTTCCATGAAAGATACAGACACAATCACATCATTCCAACATGGCTTGCAACTGTTAAGAGGGAGATGAACAGAGTCCAAGAGCAGCCCAGCCTGAGGTTCGGGTAGATGCTCCCCAATTTACCCTCCTTGTCCTCATCCTGTATCATGTGTGCCTACTTCGATTTGTTCCAATTGGATTCAACTATAAAACAGGATGCAAGGAATCATCTCCTTCTACTACAGCAGTCTTCTATTTTTTTTTTTAGTCTTCTATTTTTTTAAAGTAGGAAAAACATGCTTTTCAAACAAAACTTCATGCAGAAAAGTAGAATTTGGCTATACAAAATAAGAAAAGCAGGACAGCTCTGGGTGAACGACTGTCAGGGTTTGAGAGCCCAGATCTCACCTTCCTGACCATTCTTCCTCCTTACGGCTAGTGTTTCTCCACTCCAGGCCCACTGACATCTTGGCCCTAAAGGTTCTTTTGCAGGGATGGTCTTCAGTGTGTATAGGATGTCTAGCAGCACCTGTTACACACCGGGAGCATTCTTCCTTCTCAGCGTGATAAACAAAAATGCCCCAGACATTGCCAAAAGTCCCCTTCAGAGCAAAACTACCACTAGTCAGAATTTCTGCTTTAGTTTATTCCCTAGCTCATGGGACACCATGACGTGTCTCCCAGAAAGCCTTAAAACAATGGTCATTTCACAGATGACTCAGACAGTCTTGGAAGATGTCAAAGAAGCTAATGAGTGAATACTACTTAGTTATCCAATTTTTAAGAATAGTTCTTTACTGCCATCAAGCTTACCAGTAACCGAAAGATCCCTACAATTGTCTTTTGGCTTAACTTCAGCAAAAGTAGGATTATGTATTGGAAAAAGTGTGGTTATTGGTACACCGCTGGATGCTTAAAAATGGTTTGCTGAACAAAAGAGCAACTGCTAGAGAAATCGGAGATCAAAGTTTCAGCACCAATTTGCTCTTTGAACTGAGTCGTCTCTAAGGTCCCCTCTGGTGCCAAATTGTTCCTTGGAAAAACAAAACAAAACCAAACCTTGATGCGAAAAATCCTGCTGTGTTTAAAGTCAAGGAAATTTTCTTTCGTAGACAAAACTCAACCGGGACAAGAAATCAAGGGGCAAAAGTTGCCAATGTCATTTACATTGAAGGGAAGGGACAGTCCGTGGGATGAAGGGTATTTTGGCTTCCTTAATGAAGGCAGTTAAGAAACTAGTGATTTGCTTTTAATAAAGTGTACGGTTGTCATGTTTCAGTACCTCGTCCTATCTCGTTAGAGAATAGCACCTCGCCTAGGGACTGAGCTGGAAGAAAATCTTGGCTCCCTTGCAGGACAAAATTGGGTAGGAATCAACTCTGCAAAGTTTATAAATGTGAAGAAAGTAGCTCAGACAGGCAAACATCTCATCTCTGTAAGAGAATTCCCACTAGGGCGGTCCTTCCCTGGTGGGGGTGAAGGGGGGGCCCCAAACTCTAAAATTCCAATGCTTTGCTCTCATGGTCCTCCTTCCTAAATGATTGAAATGAGGCAGGGAGAAGGCCGTGGGCTGACCTGTGACAATGATACTTATTCTACCCATATTTTTGTGTAGAATTGTAGAGACCTCTCTGGACTTGTACTTTACCTTTACAATCTAAGGCTGTATGGGGAAGCATTTTTTTTGTTTTTTTTTGTGGTGCCGGGGATCGAACTCAGGCCCTTGTGCTTGCAAGGCAAGCACTCTAGTCACTGAGCTAAATTCCCAGCCCCTGGGGAAGCGTATTTAAAGACACCACTAAATATCTGGCCACACTGTATTGAAAGGTTTTAGGGTCCCAGGAGGGGCCAGCACCAGGGAACAGTTCTGGGACAGTTCTGTCAGAGGGTGTGGGTTTAGGCTGCCAAGGACTGGAAAACTTCCCGCAGATAGGAAAAGAGACACTGTCTACACTCCAGAGGGTCTGCTGAGCACCGGTAGCATGAGCCCACAGGTGTAGACTCCTCAACCAGAGCCCCTCAGGGGACTGGTGAGTCCTGAGACCAGAGGACAATGAGAAAGACGCATACATCCTTTACCACATCCTCTACTACACAGCCTACTTCCAAACACGCCTGTTTACATTTTCCTCCACAAGATGGCACCTATAAGCCTTCGAAGAGAGACAATCACCTAGACAAGTAGTTTAGGAACAGGAAACTGTGGCGAAACATTTAGAGGAACGATGGTCAAGAAACACAAGAGGCCGGGTGGCCTCTGAGATTTCCGTTGAGCTGATATTTATGTCTTCTTTACATGGAAGCTTCTGCCACGTCCTTAAGAGATGACTCATTTCTTAAAGTGTTTTCATGGAATGTTAAAAAAATGTGAGTGGAATGTTCCAGAGTGCTTTTCTTTTTAAATTTCCAGAGTGTTTAAGAGAATGCTTAGAAATCTGTGTAAATAACTTCCAACGCTGGGGCCTGCACAGGCTTTTTAGATGTCACTGGGTGATCTCCCGGGACAGCCGAGAGGACTGGCTGCGTGCATGGGATGAGATGATGAAGAAAACTCAAAGCACGGGGCTTTGAATTCCCAAACTCTTCAGGGAATAGCATCCTGAAGCGCTATGTTCAGAAGGTGCTTGGCAGGCCCAGGCAGACTGGAGGTGGAAGAGATGAGGGCTGAGAAGCTCACAGGCAACTGCATTAGGATGGGAACCTGGACCACAGAGCCAGGTGAGACAAGAGGGCGAGGGCACAGGTATTATGCCGAACAAGGGCCAGCATGACTGAGGACGATGGGCTGCTGCAGGTGAAGACACGAGGAAGATGGGGGACTGCAGGCCTTTGACGGAGTCATCTCAGGGCCGTGTCTTTCACTTATTCAGTGAATTCGGGCACACTATCCCTCTCCCTCTTTCTTTGGAACTTTCCTCTAAAATTGGAAATATTTTTATTTTACCTTTTTGGATGGGAATCCTTCTAATGTATATTTTATACCGCTCTTTTTTTAAAAATCAAGAGTAACAAGCATCGTTTCATCCTTCCTAGCTCCTTGTACTCAAGTGTGATCACCGAGAGGCTTTTTTAGACATCTTGGTCTCCACCCCAGGACGACTAAATCAGAAGTTTCATTCCAACAGTATCCTCAGGTACTGCGATTCCTGTGCATGACTGAGTTTGAGAAGTGCTGCCCAAGATCCAGGGGCAGGCAAGCTTCTTTTGCACAGAGCCAGGTGAGAAATATTTCGGACTCTGCAGTCATATGGTCTCTGTGGCAACCACTCAGCTGAGGCATGAAAGCAGCCATGGCCAGCTGATGTCTGTGGCTCTTCCAATAAAACTTTATCTACAATAACAGGTGACGGCTGGATTTGTGAGATGTAGGTAAATCTACAGCTTTCTACGGCTTGCTGGCTCCTGCCCTGGGTAGTTCAGAGATGTTCTGAGGGGTGAGATATTATCATGCTCTTTGCTGAAGTGGTTCCATCTACCAGAGGGATTTGCTGTCTCCCTTCTGGATGCTGGAAGTCATTTCTTGCAGCAGGCAGTTCCTTTTCTGATTTCCTACTTTAATGATTCTTGTCCCCTGGAAATAGCTAAAGAGCAGATATAATATTGCAGAACATTCTGGACCAAAAGACATGGGTCTTAATACTCGCTATGTTACATCCTCCCTGTATGGTTTTGGGCAAGATGCTCACTGGCTCCAAGAGAGTGTCTCCTTGTCTTAAAATGCTGTGACTCATACCCCTCTGCTTACAGAGCAGAGGCTCTGGGTGCATGAAGGGAATTTTAAAAAGGGGTTGGTAAAGCATAAACTACCCTCCAGATCTGAGCAGCTATGATTCATCTTGCTCACCATACCGAGCACTCATTACGTTCTAAGATGGCTCAGGTATTGTATTTCTTGGTTAGCTTAGTTCCCACAGCAATTCTCTTTAGTAGGAACTCGGGTCCTAGATAGACGAAGCAGCTCGCCCAAGTGCTCCTAAGTAGCAGAGTGAGCACCTGTCCCTGGTCCTGTCTGCTCCCATGCACCAGCACCCATCACCGTACACACTTTCAGGTCAGCGAGCAGGTGATAAGGGAGATTTTGTGTTTTTCCATGTCTTTCCTGATAGCAAATTTGGAAAGGATCCTTGCTCTTTCTCAGATGCATCCTGGAAGACAAAGCTGCTGCAGTCTGGGATCATTTGACCTTTTGGGTCACTTCTTGTTTACCGTGTGTTCTTTCTTCTTTTCTCAAGTTGCACCCCAGCCCCCCAAATGACAACCAACTCTCCATCCCGTCAAAACAAAGATAACACAAACGATCATACTTTGGTTTCCAATGGAAATTCAAAAAAAATGCCTTTGGAAAGCTTTGCCCTGTGAGATTTTCAATGCGGGCAAAGGTGAGAGAGAAGACATGTTCGCAAACACAGTCTCAAGGATAGCGGGGAAGATTCTGGAGCCCTGTCCCCCCAGCCCTTGGCTTCACGGAGGGAGGAACTAAGGCTCAGGAAGTAAAGTGACTTTGCCAAGTTGGCAGGGAGAGGACTTCCTGCCTAGAGACCTTCTCATGACACTGGGATGGCCTCCCGTTCCTTTGCAGGAAGATTTTACTATTTTCTCACATTAAGCAATTTATCTCTTTCCCTTTTTTCTTCCTCGGGTCCCTGTAACCATGAGAGAACGTTTTTCTCTTCCAGCAGAGTAACAGTAACTCCTGTTAGAAGGCAAACTATCATCGTGAAAATACTTGGATAAGCTGTCTGGGCTGGACAAGGGGACCCTGAGGTCCAGGGGGTGCAGACATCAAGATAACGAGAGATAATGACTAAACTGAGTAGGGCTCTGTGGAAGGCCTGGAAAGCGGCAGAGAAGGGAGACAGGAGGGAGACAGGAGATGATGGAGGGCCGGAGTGGCAGAGAGGACTGCTAAGACTGACCTTCAATCTGACATTGACACGCAGTGATTTAAGCCTTTCTGTCCCGAAATTTTCACTGGAAAGCTACATTTACGTTTATACCTACTTTCCTGCCTTCAGATATCCTGGTGTATATTCCTCTCACTTCCTTTCCATTCCCATCATATGACAGAAAAATTTCTCTTCTGTGGCCGCCTACGTTCAAAAGTCTTCCTTGGGGTACACGGCCATACTTCTGGTGCACCTACACTTCCTGGTGACCTTGTCCTCTGGGCCTTAGTTTCCCTACCTGTAAAATGAGAGTGATAAAGGATAATTTACAATTTCTTGTGAGGCTTAAATGAGACACATGGTAAGAGTACCTAGCTCAGAACTGGTACGGAGTAGGGGCTGGAAAAATGTTGGTGTGGACTTTGTTCCTCTTGGGACTACCTCTGGCTCCCTCCACAGACCTTGGCAATATGGCCGTGGGATCCTTTTTGTCACACAAGGTACATACACTTATGCACCAACAGAGGAGCCAGGTCTGTTTTTCCTGTGCTCTTCAAGCCCACTTCTTTCTTATTTTTGGGGGGAGGGCTGCTGGGGATCGAACTCAGGGTTTTGTGCTTGTTAGGCAACTGCTCTACCACTGAGCTGATTCCAAAGCCAAGCGCCTTCTCTTCTGCTAGTCGCACAGTCCCTAAGGACAACGAAAATGCTTCTTTACCTGTACAAACAGGGCCTGGTAGCTGGCTGACCAAGGCACACATCCACGCTTATATTCCTTGGGCTGCTCTCTGGCTTGCCCCACAACCCTTCCCCAAGTGCCCCACTCTCTGTCCAGGGACTAACTGAATTCTTTAAGCTTGTCCTACAGCAGCCTCCTGGAAGTCCTATGCATCAGGCACCCAAGGGAAGGGACATCTGCAGCACAACCCCTTCCCCTGTAATGAATTCCTAGGTCCAAAACTACTCGCTGAAGTAGATCTTTTTCTCATTTGTCTCCCTGGGAATGGAAACTGTTGGTTTACCAAACTGGGAAATATTATGACTCAAGGGAAAACACCAGGTTTCTGGGGAGATGTTATCATCTAACCCAAGAGCTTGCTCTCTGGGGCTAGAATGACTAAGACATCGAATAAAAGATAATTCCTTTTTACTCTCTTGTCAACCATAGATGCAGCCTATGTGGATATTTATTTTACTGAGGAATAAAGACATTGTGTTTCATGCATTCTCAGAAGGAAGAAATTTGGTGGAAATATTTAGGCCGTTTCACGCATCTCTTGAAGGATGGCGAAGGACAGGGTTATCTGTCAAAAACAATGTGTTCCATAATAATAACTCAGGTGGTAACCAGATGAATAATGCTCACAGGGGCAGACTATTTCCCTTCTTTCGAACTTCAATCCAAAAGGTAGGGCACTGGCAGATCTGAGGCCTACGCCTGGCTTCCAAGTGACCATGCTAATGATACACACTTGTGTACGTAAATATTTAGGACATGCAAACCAGTTGGATAAACACTGATCTTTCACCTTCTTTTGTGGAACCTTGAAATTCTAAATTTTCACCAGTCCTGTCTTTAAGATCCTGATCATATTTATGGGCTTTTAAATCATGCCCCCAGATGTGTAAGCCTAAGAAAGACTAAATGTTGTGGTTTCAGGTAATCTATCCTGCATGTGGCTGTGAAATTTATCTTCCCAAGATGTTGCTGTCATCATGTCATTCCTCTGGCTCGAAAGGCTTCCTGATGTCAGCTGTCACTTAAACAAGCCGACCGTTTCCTCCCAGGCATCATGCATCTATTTGAGCCCCTGATTCCAAGTGGAAAGGTACCTGGGCCTGCAGTAGCTTTAAGATCAAGTTTGCCCCAGGTGTGGATAAGTGAGTGAACGTAGAAGTTTTGAAAATGATCCAGGATCCTTACAATCTGACAGCAAAAATACTTTATTAAAGCAATACGTATCAACTGGCAATGAAAATTATTAATTTCATATTCTAAATGGATGGAGTTGGTTTTATGATGATAATTAGCGCTGTTTTATAGAAAGCATCTGATACATGGAAGGAACTCAGTACATATTATGCTTTATTTAAAATCAAGTTAAAGATAACATATAGAGAGTGAATTCAAAGAAATGCAAACAAATGATAGCCATTCCTAGTTTAAACAATAGCTGCCTTGGAATGTTATTTAGCAAGAGAATGGGCTACGTGTACTTTAAAGAATGTGGAATAGCGGCAAAGATGGAAGTAGAAAGAAATGTGTCTCTCTGGGAGAGTAAAACAAACCCGAGTCAAAGAAAGAACCAGAACCAGAGTCAAAAAGTGTCACAGCCTCAGTGTGAACAACTGATGGCTCAGGTCACTCTGGGCCTCACGGGTAAGGCTACACTCGTGGCTGAGAAGTCGACAGAGGTGTTCGTGACCGCCAAGAAAAGCACGGAGAAGACAGGGAACTGGTATTTGTTGAAGCTCCAGGGTGAAAATACTCACTAGAGGAAGAGAGAGGGTAAGCAACTTGCCTGAGGTCACAGAGCCAAGGACCAAGATCTGAACCCAAAACTCAGAGCAGAGTTCTAAGTGCAAGTCAAAGATTAAGGGGGTGATGGAAACAGGGAAGACGGCGAGACGGAGACAAATAAAGAGATGTGCTGAGAGAATGCAGATGGGTGTCATCTCAGTACTAGCGTGACCAGCCTCTTTACACTCAGAGAGAAGCCTCGATTTCCCTGAGCTGTCTCTTGTCCACTACGCACACGAGCTGCCAGCGACCCTGGCACTAACGCCTCTCCCAGCCATTTTCTCCTCTTGCAACAAGAGGATTCGACGAAGGCTTCTCTCCCCAGTGCAAACCCGCTGGAGTGAGACTATAAATTCCTCTGCACAGCTTCTGTTTCATCTGGTGGCTCATTCTGCTGAAGGCCTCCAGAAAGTGCTTTGATTATTAGAAAGGGAACCTAAAAATCATGGCATCAGGGGATTGCAGCCCGGACTTTCCCCAGGACCATCTTCCTTTGAGTGGATCTGAGTCACCCTAACAACTCTGGAGCTCCTCCTTGTAAAGTCTAGGGTTACTCTCTTTGAGGCTGTTTTCTAGACATGATCAAGGGCTGCAAAGAAGTTCTTGCATCATTTCAATCGCTTAATTTGTATTTCCAAATAATGACAGGAGAACAGCTTCTTTCCTTGAAGATAAACTCCAGAGATCATGAGCAGGAGTGAAGTTTAAATATGAGCTGCTGTAGGATACTGACTCTGAAATGTCAGTGCTGCTGGACTGCTAGAGAAAGTTACTGGAAGCCACCACATGAGCACCGGAAAGTCCCTGCCTCAAAGAAATTGGTCATGGTGACACTGATACAAAGCCATTCAGATGGCAACTAGAAAAATGATTTTCTCCTTTGCTTAGCTGGAAACACGCGTCATCAGCATAGATGAGGATGTTTATTGTCTTCTTTGCTCTTACTCAGGTGTCAATAAACTGAGCTAGGTTAAAAAAATTTTTTTTTTAATACAAGCTAAACTGTCAGAGGGAGAGAATACAAACAAGGGTGGCACTGGACGTTGAGCTAGCTGGCTGTGAAGACTGACTTTGGATTTCCGTAAGTTTCCTTTGGAACTTACAGGTACCAGGGTGTGTTAGTAAAAACCACTAACTTTCCTTATTGCTGAAGGCCAGAGTTCTCTGTTTCCTACAAACATCACTAAAATGGAGAGGAGCAAAAATAAAATGAATTTGAAACAAACGACCTCTATCCTTTTCTGAAAATATAACTGTGAAATATCACTTCAGAACCAGTTTCTGTAATAAAGAGAAGAAAAACTGTATTCGTGATATAGAATGAAGGAAAGGGTTATTAGGGTAAAGCGAGGCTTATTGGCAAGTAGTCTCAGTCCACACAGAATGCTAGAACCCCAAGCTGTCAGAGTAGAAGAAAACACAGAAGTCATCGGGTCTACCAAGATCAATTAGACCCGGGTGTCAGCCTGGTCCTGTAGTTCCTGGTGACACCTTGGGGAGGTTACTGGAGCCAATTTAATTTATTACGTGTGTCTGCTAAGTGAGATAGATCGGTGGCTTTCCAACTGCTGCCAGAAACTTCTGAAATGTTTTCATGATCTTTAAAACATATTCTTAAAATATGAAGAACCATGAGAAATACTATATATTTTTTTTCAACCACAGAATCCCCTGAAGTGTAAAACACACAGGACAACATTGCATCAACTAACCTCGATGCAGGACAAACTGCTTCTATTTATATTTGATTAAGAGACTACCTGTCTCCCATGTACGCTGTGAAGCAAGACCGCCTCAAGAGTTGCAAAATGAAACAAAATTCAGAAATAAACTGAATGCCAAAGCATCGAATCCTTAAGTCTTCTATTTGGCAGAGTAGCCACATACTCCCAAACGCTTGTAAAATAGTTAAGCGTTAATGTTTTAATTAAAAATTAATTCACACTAATAAAAGGCAAGAGTGGTGTTTAAAATTTTGTTTTCTGTATTGGGGTGATTCCTACTGATTCCTGTGGAAAGAAGAGTACTCCTGCTAAAGCACATAGGAACCCTAGGATTGGATGATTTTCTATGTACATAGCTCTTTTAAAGATGACTTATTGCATAAATTAACTCACTGGATTCTCCCAACACCTCCAGAGGGAGGTGAAATATCACCTACTGTTATCCATTGTAGAGATGAGGAAACTGAAGCATGGGGAGGTTGAGTAAACTGCCCAAGATCAGCAAGGTGTTGGATGGGAATGCAACCCAGGGAGATCTGTTTCAGAATCTGGACTCTTTATGTCCACTTTCAGTCCATCTTCAGAGGGCCTCCCGAGTGCCCGCCATCCCTCACTTTGCAAGTCATTGCTTTCTTGCAAGAGCCTCGTCGCTGTGGTTCGGCCTGACCGTCTCTGGTGACGGAGCTACCTACCTGCTGAGGAAACAAATTCATCCCTGAAAGGCTGACTTGCAACCAAGTCTTCCTTTCCTGCCCCCGGAAGCTGGTCTCCACGGACTGTCCATCCTGCTTCCTGTTCTGCCTTCTGGGGACTTTTCGATGATGCTCTGTGCCACTGCCCCTAATAGATTCCATTTGGTTTTGATGTATTTGCCTTGAAACAGGTCTTATTTTGTATAAGAAAAAATAATGAGCCTGAAGTAACATGAATGTTTTTCTGGCTTCCCTCTTGCTAAACATGGTATCTAGAATCGACTTTGACCATCTTAGAAGAATCGAGGAATGAGAGTGACCAGTGAATCAGGACTCTGCAAGGCTATCATATAAAGATCATAATTTTTGTTGATTAATAATTTAATAGTGAGTTGTTTAAAATATTGAAAGTATAACATCCGCCTCATTACATCTAAGTCTTGAGCAAAGAACTTGCAAAATTTGACTCTGTACTCTGCTCACGATCAGCAAACTTTCAATGATAATTCTTGAATTAATTACAATTCTGACGGCTACAGCTGGATTTCCATTCCAATTCACAGAATGCCTCGTGGGCCCAAGTCCTTGTGGAGTGGAATTTTGTGGTTAGGTACATATTGGTTCTACACCACAAATGGGGTGTATAAATCAAAGAATGACACTCAGTTAACTTATGTGAACGTCATTCCTGAGTTAGGTCTGGCTTACTGGAACTTCCCCCCCAGGCTTCACGAAAACCACCAGGATTTGCTTTAAAACTGTAGTTTACAAAACTGATGAAAGTACGAATCTTTTTTTTCCTTAGGAAAGGGGGATGGTAGAATGAACTGCTACTAGACATTACTGATGTTCTTCTGTCTCTGGGTCCTCTACTTCTGGGTACGTAAGGGATCACAATTTCCCACCCCTCTCTGTGAGTTCTATGCAACCACATAACTGGTTCTGGCTGACGGAATATGAGTGGGCGTGGCCAGTGTCACATCCATGTTGAAGCATTTCATTACTGGTGCTCAACTCTAACCCTTCTTTCAGCAAGAGCAAATTTTGGTCAAAATGACAACTTCCTAAAATGGTGGTGTCTCCAACAGCCTAAGTCCCCGAGGGCTTATGATGAGTAGGGACCCTAATTGCTCTTTATGGACTAGTGCGAGAAAGAAACCTTTGCATTAAGCCACCAATAGTTAGTCATTGCTGTCATCCAAACATAATGTAAACTATTCTGATTGTACATAATAGTTAAATTCTTGAGTCTACAGACAAAACCGTTTGTAGAATTTATGCGAAGTAACAAAGAGCGTCTCACACTAATTTCTGGTATCTGATAAAGCCACACTATGCCCTGAATTTGTCCTTTCAAATGCCCAAGTAAGAGGGTTCTGTCGCACTGATGTGTAGTCAGCTAAAACTACTGAGATTATGACTATGGTTTAAATTGAGTAGTTGAAACTACTTAAAAAGGCTTTCTTTATTGTATGGAAAAGATAAACTGCTACCAGATAGAGAGTGGTACTGGCCAATTCCATATGCAGTTCATGACTTTTATGTATAGCTTTACAGTTTCCAAGGTTCAGAATTTACCTCTCACTCTGCTGTTGGGCTGAGTCCTAGTCTGGAAAACTCCTTTACAGACCTTGTCTGGCATCTTTTTTTTTTTTATTTTTTTAAATTACAGCTTTTATGCATCATGCACACCAGAGTGAAAAGCAGACAGCTTGCAAGTATCCAAGTGACCTTCAGCCTTCTGAAAACACAGCTCAGACAATCCCATGCTCACTGGTCCACACCGCAAACCATCCTATCAACATTGTACTGGAAAACAGTAACTACGCCCTGAAGAAAATGTGGCTATCACATATGGGATCACCGGCAATCCCAAGCTCAGGGAAGCTCTGACATGGATGCTGCCTCTACTTTTAAAATTTAGCTACTTTTAATACACAGCTCAATGCTATTAGAGGTATTCGTAATGTTGTACAACAACACCACTATCCATCTCCATAACGCCTTTCCATCTGATAAATCTAAAACTCTGTACCCAATAAATGATAATGACACAGCCCCAAGCCTCCACCTCCAGACCCCTAGCAACCGCACTGCAGCCTGCACTTCCAGCCATTAGCCTTTCACAGCCAAGTGTCTTGCACGAGCATCGACTTGCACACAGTCCTTGCCCCCTAAGCTCTCTGCCACCGACTGCCACCCTCACCGGCTTGCTGATATCTTCCTTGCGTGGTGTAGGGTCCCTCGGATCCTGCCTCTCACTGAGTCCTGCCCACCACTTTTTCCCACGACAGTGCACCATTGGCCGCCTCCTTCTCTTTTCTCCTTCCCTGTGCTGTTCCCTGACCGACAGCTTCCAAAGGAGCTTCTTTGACTCTTTCTTCTATGTGCACGGCCCAAGATGGTTTTGGAAAGCTAAATTTTAAGAATTTTTTTTGTTTCCGTTTTCATTTCAAACTTTAAATATAAGTGCGGTGAAAGTAAATGAAAAATTAAGAGATCTGTAAACAGTGGTTAAAAAGAATGACTTGGATTTGAAAATAGCAGGGATCCTGGACTCCATTCTACCTCCCCAACGGGCGCGTTCGCACCCTTCTGTGCCCGCCTATTTATTCTGCTGTTGTCAGCGCTGCTACTTCTTGTCAACTGAACTCCTAACCCAAACACTCCTTTATCTGAAGGAGTCCTTCGGGTGCCCCACTTCTTCAGCTAGACTCCAAATTTGAAAAGCGTTCTACTAATTATTGCATTTTTTTTCTTTTTTGCTTATCCTCTAGGAAATGCAGAAAATAGACTAAGGCAGGAATGCCCACCTGTGTCTTGAAGACATAAAATTTAAGCCTAGAAAGCAATTTTGAGGGCAAAAAACACTGCTGAAGTTTGGGAAGCAGCTCGCACGTAAGAAATCCCTGAGCAACAGGGACGATGGGGCGGCTGAGAAAGGGAGGTGAGAGCCGTGATTCTGGGGACCGGTCGGGGTCAGGGAAGTTGAAGACACAGCTGTAGGCGTTGCTAGGAAGAGCTGAGCAAAAAAACATTTCTCTGTGCTGCTCCCCACGACAAAGGCCAAGAGGAAGCCAAGAAGGCAGGGAGAAAGAAGCTGATAGAGGTGGGAGCTTCAAGGAACTGGAATGAAATAAAGTAGTGGGTGCGGTGTGGCTGTAGAACACTCTGAAGCTGACACTACCGAATACCTCTGGATTCCTTTTAGCCTCATTTCATTTAAACTTTCCATGAGCCCATGAGGCAGCTGGCAGTTTTTGCTATCTCACTTCAGTTAAGGAACCAAAGATCCGAAAAGCAGAACCAAGGATCCAAGACCCCAGTCCTGACCCTGCCACCTACCAGCTCTGTGACCTTAGGCAAACTGTTTCCTCATCTGTGACCTTAGGCAAAGTTTGCTCATCTGTAAAATGGGCATATAATACCACTTACATTGTAGGTTTTGGGGAGTCAAGTGAGAAAATTAGTAAAGATGCATACATCGTTATGATTGGGATTAGTTTTAGGATTACCTCTGGTACCACACTTGCTCCAAATCATGTTGCTGGGAAAGAATTAGTATTGCATTTCTTGGATAACCGGTAATCTTGTCATAGTAAGTTTTTGACTATTAATTAAAGCATTTTATAAGTAGATCATGTTTTCTAACCAATTCTTAAAGTATTTCCTTTAGAGAAAGATAGAAAGTAGGCTCAATTCTTTCACCTTCCAGCAGAGCACAATTGTAAATTAGTCCACTTTCTTTCTTTCACAGAAAACCAGGCTGCTATCTTCAGACCATCTTCTCACATGATTACTTTTCCCAGATAGCTTTTCATTTTCCAAGGGGCCTCAAAGAAAGCTAGTGTGTGTGTGTGTGTGTGTGTGTGCATGTGTGCATGTGTGTTCCCACCCAATAAATCTCCTGCTTGGCAGAGGATGCTGATGGTTTCTATGAAAGGCTCTTTTTGTGTAAGAGGCTTTTCATTAGAAGTCTCGAAGTCAAGGTAAATGCCATGGGGACTCGAGGATCTCTTGGCTTTTCTCTGATGTCCAAATTATCTCCTGGAAAATGAAGTCCTACATTCCCTGCAGTCAATTAATAGAAGTGACAGCTTCAAATCTGGCCTTAATTAATGGGCTCCACACAAATGTGACCAAAGCATATTTGCAATGAAGGGGCTTTAAGTAACATCAAATGTTTGTGAGCACAGGGCCATGCGATGGCAGGAAGTATCTGCCCATCTTAATGGGACCGGGCTTTTGTGTGAGAACAATGGCCGGCAGGCTGCAGCCCAGCTGAGAGCCATTAGGATGGTGTTGTCGGCCGAGGTGAACATGGGATGCTCAGTAGTCCTTGCTCAGAACAGGGAACAATGAACACATGGCACGAAGCAACTGTACGAAGCTGGGGCACCCATATGGGCAACCCAGATTGCTGCTACCCAGCTTAGAGACGGTGGTCTGCCCCTCGGACTTGCTGCCACCCTGCACACGGAGAGGCACCTTCTCCTTCAAGAACCTCTTCCTGTGACCTCTGAGGCACACTGTGGCCTCTCATTCTGGCACTTGCTCCTCCTGTCCGCTGCAGTGAGGTGGGCCCTAGGTCATTGCACACCGACCCCTATGTGAAGGATTCTCTGGGGAAGCACCCTTCTCCCAAATCTCATGGGGACTGAAGAATGCCACTTGTTAGGCTGCTGCCAAGGTACTGAATGTGCCACTGGGCCGTGGATGTGTTCTTGCTTATCAAAATACTCATACTGACAACAGCAGAGATCTGCTAATACGGGCATGACATTCACACAGCCAATTCGGACACTTTCACTCTCAGCGACTGAGCCAGAAGCTGGCGGTGCAGATACGGGGCTCCCCGCTCTCAAGGAAGCTGTACGAGCCACACTCTTGCTCCCAGCAGTGGCTGCCAGGGGCTGGGTGTGCCAAGCACGCTGCTGGAGGCTTCACTTCTAGGGTCCCCCTTAAAGCTCACAACCACCCAGGGAGGTGGTGCCCATGGTTCTGCCATCTCACTGTAACCGAAGCAGCGTTTCCCACGGGAAGGCAGGAGAAGTAGGACAAGATCAGGCTTATCTCGCATCCAACTCCGTGCCTTCACCCACAATGCTACTCTGACTTTCCTTTCAGTTATTTACCTCCCAGTCTAGTAGATGCTAACAGACCGATGAGCTCATTATTACTGATGATCATAACCCAAGAGGAAACCAAACTAAACAGAAGGCAGATATTGATCATTTACACAAACTTCCATGCAAGCTGTATGACCAAGGAATCAAAATTTGTGCTTACAAAAGAAGTACTGCTGACAAACACGACAAGTCAGGAAACTAAAGTTGATTTCAAAGTAGAGCACAGCATAGTGATTATCAGAGGCCGGGAAGGGTGTGAGGGAGGGAGGGGCAGAGAGTGGATGGTCCATGGGGATGGGATGCAGTTGGATGACAGGAATCACTCCAAAGTGCGATACACAGCAGGATAGCTAGAGCTAACAATGTTTCATTGAATATTTCAAAATAGACAGTCAGGAGGACTTTGAATGTTCCTACCACAAAGAAATGATACAAGTCTGAGGTAACAGATACGCCAATTATCCTAATCTGATCATTACACGTTATACGCACATACTGAAAGGTCATACTGTACCTTATCAATATGTATGTTTACCATGCGTCATTTAAAAATGAATTTGCATTTTATAAAAGTGGGGAGAGAGTAAATACTGCTTTTGTTCCTGCAATTAGGCTTGTCTTCACTCTCGGGGGGACAACCCTCAAGGATAAGCCTGGTCAACTCTACCCCACCCTGATGGATGGCGGCCAACTAAGAAAATACATTTGAAGGGTCCAACTTTGGGGGCGACACAACAAAATACTTCTAGAAGCATTTTTCTGTTGAAGGTCATCTTAGCGCCCAGAAGTTCCAAAGAGTTTGATTTTGAGGCAGTTTCTTTTTAGTTGCTTTCTTCCTTCGTGTTTTCTTTTCTTTCCTGTCCCATCTTAACCCCTACACGCTTATCACAAAGGCAAGCTGTCAAGTAAGACGTTAAAGTGGGACACTTGTCACAAGATTACTGCCTTACACACGACCTGTCACGTAGAGACTTGGGGTGGGGACAGGCTCAGAGAAGATCTGAAACAACCTCAGTTGCAACTTCCCTTCACTCCTGAATTAGCCTTCATCATCAGCCCCTGTCATCAGGAGAAAATTTCACATGTAAGCTGTTTGTGTAGCTTTCTCATTACTGTAAATAAACAAGATCCTACATGAGATGCAGAAAATAAATTAATCAGGACCAGGCAATGCTTCCAAATCACTTACAGTGCTCGCTGGGGAAACAAAACTATATTTAAAACATAACGAGAAAAAATGTGCAACACTTCGGTCCAAGACATATAAACTGCGGACAGGGAAGTTCATCGACCAGCACTTAAGAGTGACTTGAAAACATACAGACATTTAAACAGGGAAGCCAGTCGGCTCTCTGGTCAGGGGAACCCAAACTAATAATTCCAACATGTTGAGGACCACAGAGAAGCGGAACAAGTAGGTTCTGACCGGATGGCTTTTGGATTTTGGCCTGCTGGTTGCAGACAACCCTTGGAAACTTTCATCGGGAGACACATGACCCTAGAAACCTTAGAAAGGGCAGCTGGGTGGCAGAAAAAGGTACACATACCAGGAGGGGTGACTGGCTATCCAGAACTCAGGCAGTACCAGAGATGGGAAGGAAGGAGCCAGATGTTCAAAACCAATTTCAAGGAAGAGAGAGTAAGACTGATTCTTGATCCACTACATGTTAGGGCCAAAGAACAATCACTAATGACAGTAGCTAATATTTAGAGAGTGCTGTACTCAATGTTCGTCATAGAGTATCTCATTTAATTCTGCCGCCAGTTCTTGGAGATAGGGTATGATTACTCTATCTCTGTTTTATAGATGGGAAAACTGAGGCCTACAGAGATGCACTAGCTCACTTCTCTAAGCTCTTTCAGCCAGGAAGACACGGAGCCAGGAACTGAACACAAAATCTCTCTAATAGAGTAGAAATAATATTGCAAAAATGACTGGAGGTTTTGGAGCTTGGGATTTTGGGTGTTCTGACTCAAACCCGGATACCTGGGACACGGGGTAGTGTGCTCAAAACCCAGAAACCTGACACTGATGCATCCCATTAGTCTTAGGTGTCGTGGAGAAAAATGGTGGCTTGTTCCAAGTCTCCCAGTCAACACTGCCCAGTGAACCGGAACTGAGTGGCTAGGAAGGAGAGAGCCTCTCCCAGGTCCGTCCAATGCGGTTCTTAACCTGGGGATCTGTCCTTCCCAGGGCACATGCGGAAAGGCCTGGAGGTATTGCTGATTGTGCAGCTGGCAGCAAAGGGGGAAGATGCTCCTGGTACCTGGCTACTACTGGGCCATCTCCAATGCACAGAGCAGCCGCTGCCACCAAGAATTGCTAGATGCATTCATGCATTCAAATTCCTTCCACCTCTAAAAGGATCCCAGGCCCTGCTTGGAGCACCCTGGTCCGTGTGAGGCTCTTTTGTTCCAGGGCAGTCTGGACTGTTGCTGCGGTCTAGAAACCTGCAAATAATCCAGTGAAGGTGATGATGGTCCTGCTCTGACCCGATGGGCTCCAGGTGTGAAGAGCTCGGCCTCACTCTGTGGCTGGAGGAGGGATCATATGCAGAGTCCTCACACCTCTTTAATTACATAAAGAAAGTCCTTAAGGAAAGCATGACAAGAAACAAGAGCCCTGAAATTGGGGGTAAAATACAAACAAATGTTTTGGCTGATGTACTGCAACATTTTTTAATCACAACGTGCGTTTTCAGAGTATCCCGAGCCCTGCCCAGAATGGCTCAAATTAAAGATCAAAGGCGATGCCGTGAGAAGACGTGGAGCGGAGCTCTGTGCCCGCTCAGCGCCCTGCCCTCCCTGGGGCTGGCCAAGGGCTCGTCTGTTCGCTAGGAAGCGCTTGTCTCAAGCACTGGTTAGGAGAGTAAGCACTGATTAAAGGAGTGGGATTTTTTTTCTTCTTTGTTTTCTTTTTTATCCAGGGAGCTTTAGAGTAGAGTTAGATAGCAACAAATGTGAAGAAAGGAAGAACACGATAGAGAGCCAGCTTTCAAAGACATACGTTTGGAGCTTGGGAAGTGGAAAATATCCAGCAAGTGCAACCTCAGGCAGGAGGAGGAAAGCTGGCTGCGCTCTAGGCACCCAGTGGGTGCGGCCACGTAGGCTGAGGGGGGAGTCAAAGGAGCCTCCGGGGTCCCAGGGCCAAGCTGCCATGGTTCCAAAGGGCGGCTCTCTTGCACTGAGGGGAGCAGAACCTGAGGGGACAGGCTCCTAGGCGTTGAGCTGCAATCTAGAAACCCCGAGTGGCCCACTTGCTAGCAGCTGGGTACGCAATATTTTATTTGGGATGGGGATGGGAGGTAAAGAAACAAAGAGGAACGCCAGGGAGGCTGAGGCAAGAGTTGGGACGGGGCGGGACGTGGGGTGGGGAGGGGGCTGGAAAGCAAATCCTGCACTACCATAGAGGAGAAACTGGGGGACCCCAGAGGCATGTTCTACATCACTGCCGCTTGAGCCGAGCCTCTCAACGGCGAATGGACGGAGATAAAATCATGAGGGATACACACAGAGAAGGATCAGAAATGCGGGAGGTGGGACGACAGATGCTGGGCAGGCTGCTTTGGCTTAGACAGTCAAAGCTGGTGGTGCTTCAGGGTGGCCTGAGAGACAAAGGAAACTCGGAGCAGAAGGACAGCTGGAGAAGCGCCCCCAGGGCTGGTGGGGCTCTTCTGTGGGAGGCAGGACCAATACTGCCAGTTCTTTCAACAGGGCTTGTTGGGACAGGACTGCCTCTGCCGACTGGCTGCCGTCCGCTGGATGGAGCCCCAGGTGTGAGGCCGGTTGGTCGTCAGGCTCAGGCTGATCGGGCAGCGAGAGCAGCGCTGTTCCACGGCGAGTTCAGGTCACTTGTGGACCTGCAGTGGGGCTCTCCGAGTATTCTGGCAATTGCCCTACACTATTTATTCATATCGAGCTAACCTGGCCACAGATTGGACACAGAGGCTGACAGAGCGGGGAAAGTCAGGGTGTTTAAGGGCTTGGGCCAGGGGAGCTGCAAACGAGACACACAACCAGACCTCGTGATAACTGTTTTGGTTCAGACTCGCTCTACCAGCTTACAAAAGTGCCTTGTTTATCTCTGGAGCTCACAGGTCTGGATCAGGCTCTAGTTCACTGAAGGGACTCAGCAAATTCTAGCTGGAAGACTATGTTTCCATCCTTGGCAGCTCCCAGGGAGGCCTGGCTGGTACCTCAGTGGCAGGGCGGCAGGGGTGGGTGCATCCCGCAGTTGTATGGAGTGTTTTTTCATCTGGGAAACAGGGTCATCAATGTCTTCATCAAAGACTCCTGGGTAACTTTATCGAGATCCACCCTCAGTTCTCAAGCAGGATAGAGGACCTTGATTTTCAAAGTGTGACCTGCTGGCCAACAGCAGCAAGGCCAGCAGCAGCCGCACCTGCGAGCTTAGTATAAACTCAGAGCTCAGACCCCAATCCACATATCCTGAAACAGAATCTGTTTGTTCTTTTTTCTCATACTGGGAAATGAACCCAGGGTTTCCCACATGCTAGGCAAGTGCTCTACCCCTGAGCTACACCCCCAGACATCAGAATTGGCATTTTTGAAATTTATTTAAAAATTTTTTGTGTCTACAGATGAAACTGGGGATTGAAACCAGGGCTTTCACACTGAAATACATTCCCTGGACATTTTTACATTTTAATTTTGAGATAGGACCTTGCTAAGTTTCCTGGGCTGGGCTGGAACTTGAAATCCTCCTCCCTCGGCTGTTCAGAGTGCTGGACGTACAACGGTACTGCAATGGCCATCTAGAACCTGCATTTTTAGCGAGATCTCCATGAGACACGTCTACACTCCAAAAATGAGCAGCCCTGGGCTTTGCCAACGAGAGCCAAGCCTAGCCTAGCCTCAGGGCTCTTCGGGCTCCTCAAATCCTAGTTGTGGTTCTTAGTTGCTGTGCAACCTTTTACAAGTTACTTGATAGTTCTGATCCCAGGAATCCCTGTGTTTTAGTTACTTTTCTCTCGTTGTTGGGACAGAATACTCGACACCCAAAGTTAGGGGAAGAAAGGTTTATTAGCTCACAGTCTGCAGAGGTTTCAGTCTATAGTCTGCTGGGTCCAAGGCAGGGCTGGCGTGCAGACCGGCGGCCGGCCGCAAAGTGAGGAAAATGCAAGGAATGTATGCAAATCAGTAATGTAAACAAGCAGCTAGTTAAGCTTCTTCCTGTATCTATCTAGGCTACCTGCCCTCAGGGCAGCCCACACTCTAGATCCAGCTATCTCTTACCACATGAGGCTTTGGGGGGACATCTAGACACAAACTATAACATTCCGCCCCTGGACCCCCAAAGACTCATGCATAGCCCATTATGTAAAAGGCATTTAGTCTATCTCTAAGAGTCGCCAAAGTCTTAACAGTTTCAGCATTGCTGAAAAGTCTAAATCTAAAATCTCCTCTGGGATTTAAGGCAAACTCTTATCTGTAAGCTCCTGTATAAATGAAAAGAAGGTTAAACACTTCTAACATACAATGGCACAAGATAAGCATTACCATCCCAAAAGATACAAATAGGGGGATACAAAGGAACGGGACCAAGGCAATTCTGAAATCCTGCAGGGCAAACATTATGTCCTGTAGTTCTAAGGGGCTTGGGTGGCTCCGCCCCTATGGCACTTTTAGTGGTAGCAGCTCTCATGGCTTCTCTCTTGGGTTGGTTCTGCTCCCTCGATGTAGTTTTCTTCAGGTGATCTATATTCCTGGCTTCTCTAAACTTTTGGGGTCTCTAGTGTACCTTCGGCTTCACCTTTACAGCTTCACACACTGCCCTCTCAGGGGCACACTGCCTGGCCTCCCAGGCCTTCCTCTGAAATCTGGGTGGAAGCCTTCCTGACCCCACAACTCTTGTATTCTGTATGAACCTAAAACCAGGGCCACAAGGATGACGCCAGGGTCTGCTGTCAGCTGGAGCAGAAACCAGGCTTCTTTCTTGCTTCTCTGTGGTGGTCATGTGCCTGGATTGCTGAGTGCTCTGAACTAAATCCCGAGGAACAACTTTTTTAGGTCGCCGCCATTCTGGAACGTGGCGCTCTGGGGCGTTCTTCTCAAAGCAAAATCTTTCACCTTTCTAACTCTGAGGCTGTAAAGGCTGGAGTCCTGCTGTTTCCTGTGATGCCCTTGGGCCATCTTTTGAAATATCTAGCTTTTCTTTGCTGGTTTCTTCAGCAACGAGTCTCTCTTTCATTCTATCTTTGCAGGCTATAACTTTACTGGTGCTTCTTTTATGTGTAAACTCACAACATTTTGAATTATTCTGCTGGGCTGTTTGCTCTTGGTTTTCAACATAAATCTGGCTGAAAGCCCCCAACAATAGCCATGCCACCACCTCAACATTAGACTGCCTTGAAATTTCTTTTGTAAGATTAATTAGTCCGCCGCCCTTAATCTCAGTCTCAGGCAAAGTCTCTGGACACAAGCAAAATTCAGACAAACTTTCTGCCAGGCCATAACATACATGGTCTGGAGTCCAACAGCCAACGCAGTCTTTCTTCCCAGCAGAAACCTCCTGAGCCGCAAATTTCTTCATTTCTAAAGTTTTCCCAACACTTCTCTTTCTCTCAATCTAACTCTAAAGGCTGCTAAACCACATGGTCAAGTATAGTCCCAGCAACGACCTCACTTCTGGTACCAAATTCTGTTTTAGTTACTTTTCTCTCGTTGTTGGGACAGAATACTCGACACCCAAAGTTAGGGGAAGAAAGGTTTATTAGCTCACAGTCTGTAGAGGTTTCAGTCTATAGTCTGCTGGGTCCGAGGCAGGGCTGGCGTGCAGACCGGCGGCCAGCCGCAAAGTAAAGTGAGGAAAATGCAAGGAATGTATGCAAATCAGCAATGTAAACAAGCAGCTAGTTAAGCTTCTTCCTGTATCTATCTAGGCTACCTGCCCTCAGGGCAGCCCACACTCTAGATCCAGCTATCTCTTACCACATGAGACTTTGGGGGGACATCTAGACACAAACTATAACACCCTGGATATGGAATATAGGGATCAATAATGCATGAAATTGTTAAGCAGCACTTAGAGTTTGTGGCTATGAAATATCCAGGGCAGAATCTAGAATGTGGAAGGACCTGGGGAATATTTGTCTGAATAGCCATGTGTGGCCCTGTCTAAAACAGCTTTCCAAAGGCTCACTGTGCCCTAAATCCCCACTTGAGCTTCTTTTTCTTGTCAAAACCAAATTTCTGCCTCAAACCAGAAGATGCTCCTTGAAACTTGCACACAGTCTCCTCCAGCAAAAAAGGACTCAGACCAATGAAGAAACTCTCCATTTTGAACTCAGATCTGCTTCCACTGCATCCTTGAAGACAACCTGTAACCCTCACTCCATGGGGATTCTTTAAGTACAAGAAGGCACCGATTGTGCTTGACTGTCACTCCCAGCCCAGCTCCAGCAGGTGATCCTCAGGGCTCTCGCAGAACTTCTGGGAACTGGCTATTCCATACCGTCCGTGCCTCTAAAAGCTAAGCCTACTTCCTGTCTACTAAGGGGGCCGCCATTTACAGTGAAGGTGCCAAGGTGCGGTCCCTGTAAACTCAAATCTCCCCAGAGAAGTGATTTCAGGAGCACTGGCCCTGTGCTTCTTGTGGTCCAAGTCAGTGATCCAAGAAAAGCCAATGACAAGGTTAGAATTACTGGCTCAGAGAATTTGTATAATAAACAAACCCACATGAGCAGAGTGTCCAGCCTCCCAAGAAGCTCTCCTTGGACAAGCAGATGCACTGATCAGAGAAGGTGGATTTGTGCATCTCCCGACAGCCCTGTCACATGATGCCTCTCTGCACGATGCCTCTGTGTCCCTTCCCGTGAGCCTCAAATGGACACTGTCCTTTTCTTTCAACAATGCCGAAAGCAGTGGTCCTGGAGATTTCTGCCACCAGGATTCATAGAAGGGACAGGTTTCACAGATGACAATTTTTCCATGGATGGGGTGGGGGTGGGGATGGTTTCAGGATGATTCAAGTACATTATATTTGTTGTGCACTTTATTTCTATTACTGCATTAGATTCTCATAAGGTGACTGAAACATAGATCTTGCACATGTGCAGTTCATACTAGGGTTTTCGCTCCTGTGAGAATCTAATTTCCTGCTGATTGGACAAGAGGCGGAGTTCAGGTGGGGATGGATAGATGGGGAGTGGCTGGAAACACAGATGAAGCTTTGCTAGCTTACCTCCCACTCACATCCTGCTGTGCGATTCTGTCGGGGACCCTTGGTCTAAAGAACATGGGTGCCAAAGTCAAAAAACAAACAGAAAACTTATATAAACCAGTATTTCCTCACTGCATTGATATGGCAATAGAGAATCTCCCATACCAACCTTCCTCCTGTGCAACACCAGACCTAAACAGTTTGGTAAATGAATTCTTCCAAACATTCAAGGAACCATTATCTCCATTTTCAAAGTTGTTCCTGGTTATATATATATATAAAGGAAAACTGCCCATCTCACTGGATGGTGTTAGCAAATCTTTGATTCCAAAGCTGGATTAGGTCAGTGAAAATAAATCGAAGAAGAAGGAAGAAGAAGGAAGAAGGAGGAGGAGGAGGAGGAGGAGAGAAGAAGAGAAGAAGAAGTAGGAGGAAGAGGAGAAGGAGGAAGAGAAGGAGGAGGAGGAGAAGGAGGAAGAGAAGGAGGAGGAGGAGGAGAAGGAGGAGGAGAAGAAGAAGAAAAAAGAACCGTGAAAAAAGAGAAGATGCTCCCTACTTTAAAATGACACAATCTTAAAATACTAGCTAATGGAATCTAATAGTATATTAATATCTCAATACATTACAATCAAGTGATTTTTATTGCAGAATGCAAGGATGGTATAGAATCTGATAATATGATTCATTACCATTGGTATTAAAGGAAAAAAAATAGTATGAGCTTCTCAAAAGATGTGATAAAGTATTCTGTTAAAGTTCAATTCATGTTTAATGTAAACATTCTTTAAAAATAGAAACACAAAAGGTGTCTTCAGGACTCCAAAATAGCATCTACCATAAACTCCCCACAGAAAAATCTCATTCAAGGGAAAAACTTTTGAGACATATTCCTTTTAAGGTCTGGGAGAAGACAAGATGCCCACAGTCACCATGCTGTCGAGTAAGATATGCAGGTCCTGCTGGTGCAATATACAGAAAGGAAATAAACCAAGACTGGAACATACAAGACAAGATTGCCATTGTTTGTTGATTGCACGTTTATCTGCACCCGAAACACAATGAAATTCTAAGCCTCTCAGAATTAGTGAGCACCACGAGGTTGCAAGATACACCGTTCCAAAGTCAAGTGTGTTTCTTAACAACAGCCAACCGCACACACAATATATGATAACACACTGTTCACAGGAAGGGCAAATGCTGTGACGTATTTAGACATTAAGCTCACGGATGCTGTACAAGATCTTTATGGAAAAAGTATACAGGTTCTAGCGCAGGATATAAAAGAAGACCGAATACATAGATATGAATGGGAAAAGCATATTGACTTGCCCATTTCCAATACTGCAGAGTCCTCCGTGCCTCCTCCAGGATGCTCCCTCTGACTCTCTCCAAGCAGGGCTTAGGGATGTCCAGCGGTGCTGTCCCAGCTCCTGTGCCTTTCTCCACCTTGGCATCCATCGGTCTCCACCCCCTTCCCCAGGCCATGAGACCCCTGAGGTGGACACCGCATCTTCCCTACTCTGCACTCCTGGCCTGTCGCTCCATGCTTGGAACATAGCAACTGCTGAGTTAATGCTTCTTGCCTGAATGAATAAAAGACACAAAGGCACCTACAGCCTTGTGTGCATGTTCCTTTTTATTTGCTATCCATTAAGATAAACACAAGGGACATTTTCATCTAATAGTAATGGATAAAGTAAGGAAAATAAATAAAGGAAGTCAAAGAAGACATGCGGATCTTGGAGGTTTTCCATAATCCCTAACCCTGGGCTCTGTGGGATGCTTTTGTTCTTCCCTTTTGGGGCAGAATCTTTTAAGCTCCTCTTCATCTTCTTTCTTGTTTTTAGGTGTGCTCCCCACTTCTCTGAGATCTTTCCTTCACAGATTTAGCCTACTGAAGAGCCCCGACTTATTCAGCAAGCATCTCACCTCCAAGGATGCCATGCAATTAGCCCACTAGCAAGGGGTTCTCAGACTGGTGAATCCCAGAGGCTGTAAGATGTGTACATGCCTGGATCCTACTCAGCCCCCACGATTCAGGTTCCTTGGGCAGTGACGCACAGGGGTACACGCATGCCCAGTATCTGTCAGGATGCTGACAGCGTGTTGGAATGTCCCCTAGGTGGTTCTGGCACAGGACATCCTTCACATGGCCTCCCTCTGTAGGCGAGGCCACCAGGGTCTTTTCAGTGAACTTGAAGGATGACTTCATGACACTGTATATGCTGGATTCCTGGCCAATGATAATTGTCCATGGCCTTTGTTTAGACTGAAGCAAGACAGCCAGACTAGACTTCTACTGGAACACAGCATCATAAAAAAGAGAGCAGGTGGCTGGGGATTTAGCTCAGCGGTTAGAGTGCTTGCCTAGCAAGTGCAAGGTCCTGAGTTTAATCCCCGGCACCAAAAAAACCCCCACAAAAAACAAAAAAACAAAAAAAAACAGAAAAGAGAGCAGGTGTGAAAACAGTATTGGATTTACACATTAACACCAAACGAGCCCCGCACACATGTTTTGGAAGCCACACACAAATGCCTTCCATATTGATCACTTTCATGAAGAGCTAAGGCCACCACTGCAGGGCAAAGAAATGCACGAACAGATTTATGCGAGGTTCCTCCCCACCAAAGAAGTACTTTAAGAGGAAAGTATTCCTCCAAAACGTGATTCAAAGTGATTACATACTGAAGAGGAGGTAAATTAAAAATACAATATGCTCTTTTATTTTGTTATTGTGGATGCTACAGTGTGTGGTGCAGACTCCCTGAGGGACCTGAACTGGACAGTCGCAGTTGGGTTCCTCCCCGGGGACCCTCATCACTGAAAGGAAGCTGCTTTGCTTTCAAGTTACTCTCCCCTCCTCAGAGGCAGCCATCGTCCAGTTAGGACGACCCTGAAAGCTCATGTTGGCTCCAGAGTTCCCTGCAGGATCAGCTGAGGTCTACTTGCTTCCCATTCCTGCACGCCCCACCCCTTCGGGATGCTGTTCCACTAAGATCTGCACACAAATCTTGCCTGGTTTATGAACCATTTCACCATTGCAGTTCTTGATTCTCTAATCGTATTTTAAACACTTACACTAAAAGATTTTAAAATGCCACAACACAGAATACAGTGCCAAGCTAAATAGGTATTTTCTAGTTCTCATTTCTATATTTCCAATGTTTCTAATGGCCCTCTCTGTAGCCTGGGCTCGAGTATCAGATAGCTTAGGTCAAGATTCTAACACTAAGAGTTACTCAGGGGAGATCATTTAACTTCACTAAATGTCAGTTTTTCACCTGCAGAAAATGGGATTCGAGTAAAATGTATTTTAAATGGCATATAAATTTCCACTGGAGATTCAGGGAGGGCTTCCTGGAGGGGGTCCAGAGGATTCTGCAGGATCGGAAACAGGTAGGTCAAA